>PVIY010015895.1:0-52463 GCA_004026745.1 Myrmecophaga tridactyla
TCCCTGTGACTTCCCATTTCCCTTAGCCTTAACTCCAATTCCTTATGTTGGCCTCCATGATCTGAGCTCCATTGCTTCACCTCCCACTCCTCCCCACTTCCACCTTGCTCCAGCCAATACTTGCCCTCGTTCTGTTCTTTAAACAAAATAAGCTTGGTCTCACCTGGGGCCCACTGTTTTTCCCTCTGTCTGGGGCAGCCTTCCCCCGTTCCTTCTCTGGTTAGCTACTTCTTCAGCTTCAGTGTCACAGCCTCAGAGAAGACTTCCCTGAACCCCTAGCTGAAGTAGCGCTCAATTTTTCTTTATCTCATGATTTTGTGTTATTTTCATCACAGCCTTAACTGACATTTTCTTTATTTTATTTATTAATAATAATAATATTATTATTATTATTTATTGTTATTCTTTTTTATCGTCTGTCTGTCCACACTAACTACAAGATCCAAGAGAATATGGATCTTCTCTGTTCTCCCAGGACTTAGAACAGTGCTTGGCACACAGTAGGAACTGAGAAGAAGTCTGCAGAATGAATTAATAGAAACCCACATGTGTACCTCCTATTTATGTGTTAAATTGGAGATCTATGTGGGTTTTTTCGCTTGATCCTCAAAAAAAATAATCTTGCATATGGATTACTGTCATTTTATTTATGGGGAAATGGAGGTTTGCAGAGGTTAAACAACTTGCTCCAAACTTACACAACTGGGAAATGGCAGAGGTAATTTAAACAAAGTCCATTTGACTCCAGAATTCATGTTCTTACCTTTACATTGATTCTCAGATTAGTCTCAGATTTCAACAATTTGAAAATTCTAACAGATAAAATTCCTTCCTAGATCATGAGCTCCAGTTTGGGAATGCTTTGTTTAATGTGGCCATCATGCAGAGAACTGACTCTGAGGTCTTCAGAGTCATTGGGGCCTAGAATGGGTTCAGATGCAGATTCTAATAGACATGTCTCAATGGACATCCCAAAGACCTTGTAATAGTCTGGTAATATCTGGAAAAAAATTATTGTGGGGAAACTAAATTGCTTGGTAGGACAGTTCTACCATCAGAAGAGGACAATGGGATCTCATATGCAAGGGGTTGATTTGGATGGGATATTGGGGTGTGTGTGAAATGCAGCCTTTCCTTGGATGGAAAAATAAAAAAGAAAAGAAAGGTTTGCATTACTGTAACTGGCATATTAATATATTGTTGATCGTGGGAAGAATCACAAAGTTTGAATAAACTCTGTGTCCAGGAGAAAAAATACAACAAAATGACAACATATAATAGAAATTTACAGACCTACTTGAGGGTGGGCCATGGTGGTGGCTCAGCAGGCAGAGTTCTCACCTGCCATGCCGGAGACCCGAGTTCGATTCCCGGTTCCTGCTCATGTAAAAGGAAAAATAAAACCTATTTGAAGTTTGAGTTTGACTGTATAAAACATCCAATTGTAAAGGATTCAATTTTTTCTATTTTTAAAGTTTATTTAATCTTTATGCAGACGTTCACACATAAGAATATAAACTGAACAAAAGAAAAGTCTTTTTAGTCCCTCCTTTGAGAATCTGAATTCCTTCTCTTCAATATCAGGCATTCAAGAATAAAGGCTCATGTGAGATTCAAATAAGAAACTGAAAACACCATTCTTAATGTCTGAAAAGAATGTAACAGGCAGTTATACACTGTACAAAGTTATACATGTACATGGGTCACTCTCTGATGTTTAGGAAAAGTCATACGGCAAACACAGATTGGTACTGTGTTTATGTAGTAAGTGTATTCATTTTGTTATTTTCCAGGATAGTTCCTCCTCAATTCAGAATGTTGGTCACCTGAAAACATTCATACCAATTAACATTTTATCAATAGTTTTAATATTGCCCAAATTGAAGTTGAACTTAATATGGTAAGGTATGGTTAAGCTGTTTTATACCAATTATATTAATGCCATATTACGGTTTTAGTTGGAAGTTTTAGCCAAGGATAGAATACTTAATAGTTTATCCTATCACTTAGGCAATTTTTAAAATCTTGAAATAATTTTAGACTTACAAAAAGTTTCAAAACTAGTATGGTGAGTTTACCCAGCTTTCTGTACTATGGTCCTCTTACATAAGGGTAATACAAGATCAAAACTAGGAAATCAGCACTGCTTTGGCACTTTTGATTAAGCTACAGACTCATTCAAATTTACCAGTTACCTCTTTCCTGGACTAGGATCCAATACAGGATCCCATTTTGCATTTAGTTGTCAGGTATCTTTGGTCTCCTTCAACCTGTGACAGTTCCTCAGTCTTTCCTTTGTCAGTTGTGACACTTTTGAAAATTACTGGTCTGTTATTTTGTAGAATGTCCCCCAGTTTGGGTTTGTTTGATGTTTTCTCATGATTAGATTGAGGTCGTGCATTTTTAGCAAGAACACTGCAGAATTGGCAGTGCCCTTCTCACTATATCATATCACGTTGACTTAGTTAAGGTGGTGCCTGCTGGATTTCTCTACAGTTAAGTGACTACTTTTCTCTTTGTAATTAATGAATATTTTGTAGGGAGCTACGTTGAGACTATGCAAATGTCCTGCTACTCATCATTCTCTCACCTACTAATTTTAGCATTCATTGCTAGTTCTCACACGCAACAATTATTAACTGTGGTGTGTGCCTAATAGTGGTTTTCTATTGCCCTCGTTTCTTCTACATTTTTAAAACTGTAATTCTCCCATAAGGAAGATCTGTACCCTTTCCCCCATTTATGGATTCATTCAATTATTTATTTATATCCGCTTTGGCTCATAGATATTTATTTTATACGATGGGTTATAATCCCATATTAGTATTATTTATTTTGTGACTCAAATTGTTCGAATTGTGGCAACTGGGAGCTCTTTCAGGTTAATTCCTATGTTCTTCTGACATGCCTTCATCATTTTTTGAGCACCTCCTTGCTTTCTGGCGTCATAGGTTCATGTTGTTTTTTCCCCTGCCCCAGTCAACCATTTGTCCAAGAAAGCCTGGCTTCTTTTATTGAAAAATGGCACGTGGGTCTAGGTATTTTAATAGCACTTTCAATAGAAAAGGAGCACACAAAGTTTCTCTCTCTTGGACAAACACATCTGTGATTTTAATGCAGAACTTGCCATGGATGGCATAAGGCAGATTATGTTTTCACGTTTAATTTAAAATGTGTTTTGCGTTTCTGAAATATTTATGGGTCATTAAATCCTCTGTCAGATTTATTAACTTTACTTTCACTGTTGACATGTTTTTTTGTAACAAGACACCAGTCCTTACACAAAGTTAAATTTGGAGAATTTGTTCCTCTTAGGTGAGACATTCAAAACCTTCGTTATTTATTCTCTTACAAGATTGAGACATCATGAAAAATATTTTATTGAGATACTGTGCCAGGTTTGCACCATATTTAATTAGTATCAAGTTTGTGTAAATGTTGGGGATACCAGATTGAATATGGTGTAGTCCCCCATCTGAAGCAGACTCGAAAACAAGAATTTTGTGCAGGTAGTTTTTATGGGAAGTGATCCGAGAAAAGCTGTGAGGGAGTGGAGAAATGAGACAGGGAAGGGAGGAGAGTCAAGAAAAGATGTGTTAATCAGTGGGTCACTGCTAGGGGCAACTAGGGCTTAATCCACTGGGAACCTCCTCCACCCACCCCCACGACTTAATGGAACATGCCTCAGAATAGTCTTTTTGAGGACCAAGGGAGCTAGAGTATTTATCTTCCAACCCAAGCCCTCTCCTGGGGCTAGAGCAAGCCCTTAAACAGAGACACACAGGAAGTCATCGGTATGTGTGGGAATTGTCTGCAGGAGATCTTGGGCATTGGGTGTGAAGCGGATGTATGGAGAGTGGATAGGGTGGGAGTGGAGGTTCTGACAGTAGTGCTTCACCATCGGTATGTCCTAACTGGTTGCCCTGCCCTCAGTTTTGCTCCTCTGCCTCCAATTACCTCTCCCTAAGTGATTCTTCTAAAACACCAAATTAATCAGCTATTCACCTGCTTAGTCTGCCAGTGGCCCCCGACTGCTTTCAGAATAAAATCCAAATGGGCTGGCTGGACATCTGAAGGCTCCCTCCTGGCCACTCTTCAGCTTTATCTCCCACCACTTCCGAGCATGTGACTCAGGCTCCAGGTGCATTGCACTAGCTGTGGTTTCTCTCTTGAGTTACACTCAAGAGGTCCCTGCACATGGCAGTTCCTCTGCCTAAAAGCTGCTCATAAATATTTATTTGGGTGTCTACTACATGCTGGGCACTGTGCTAGGCAATGTGGGTACGATGAGGAATAAATCATGATTCTTGTCTTTAAGGAGGTCACGTTCTAAAGAGGGGGTTGGGGGAGAGATAGATATATGTACATAAGGAAATACCTATAATTCAAATAAAGCACTGTATTAGGGAAGGACCCTAGGAGACTTGATTGATATATAGGGATTTATCCTCCAGACAGCAGGAAACATCCTGGTGTGTGCAGAGAAACTTCCTAAGTTTCTGGGAGTGGTGAGGTGTCAAGCTACAAAGGACAAGGGGGTTCCTAGAAGGGTGACTTTTAGGAGGCTTTCTAGATTCACTGTGGGCTTCATGGCTGCTAAGGAGTCTTCCCTAATTCTCTTTCTTTCTTGGACACTCTTTGTCTGTGCTCCTCAAGCATCCTAGGAGACCCCTCTCTTGGTGGTTATCAAGCTGAGTTGTCTTTCAAGGTATATACTCCCCCCATGGCCTGTCAGCCCCTTTGAAGGTAGGGCAGCCTCTTCCCCATCTTTATATCCCAGTGCCTAGTACAACACCGAGCCCCTTCAGTTCAGACACACCTGGACACCTACGTGCCTTTAAGGAGGCTACGGATAATGGGAGGGCCCAGAGATGCTGCTCCTCAGACGTTACCTCTAAGCCAAAGGCACACATAAGTACCTGGCAAATGCTCTATGACAAGTTGAGTGCCAGACACTGCTGAGACACTGGCCTTCAGATGCCTGTTTATAAGATGGGAACAGAGGCTGTGTGATTTCCTAAAATCAGATACTTCAATTTTACAGATAACTGTGATTGTGCTCTGCTGATGCATTTCATAATAGCTGTGCTCTGGAATTCTTAAACTTCCCTTTTCTCCTTCCCTTCTTCCTTTCCTCCCTTCCTTCCTTCATGTCCCTCCCTGCGCTTCTTAGACAAGGAGCCATGGCATGCTGGGGGGTGTGTGGAGAGAGATGCTCTCTAAAGTGATGCAAATGCTCTTTTCATTTCTGCTTTGGCTAGACTTAGGACAAAGCTTCCTGCTAGATATTGTAAGGAGTGAGCAGTCTGAGCTGAGTCTTTTCTGACCCAGGTCTTCTGGACCAGAGAAGACTCAGCTCTGGAAGGGCAGGAGATGGGGTGGAGCATGCAAGGATGAAAAATAACTTTTGGAGCAATCTCTCACTGCCCCTTTTCTCCTTCTAAAGTGAAGGACCGGTGGAAAGGAGGGAGTCATTGCTCACTGTGCACCCCGCCTCAGACCCTGGGCTTCGAAGGAAAACAGTGACAAGCTCTTTCTATTTTCCTGGAGAAGAGAAGTCAAATAGAGCTGGCTTTGCAGTTCCTGGCAGGTTAAAAAGCATGCATTTCCACATGACTTGCTGATTTATACTAAATCTTAACGTGTTTTAATACCTCCCTGCAGTCTGTGTGGCTGGCTTTCCTGAACACTGACCTTCTAGGGGCTGTGAACAAAGCCCCGTGTTTATTTTTTGGTGTCTGGGGTTTACATGCTGCCTTTAAGTCGGGTTCTCCCCAGTACCTTGCTTGGTCCTTGAGGGCGGAAGCAAGTAAGCCTCCAGCTTCCTTTGTAAGTTCCCAGTTCCTCTGGCCACAGCCTCTATGCATCTGCTCACCCAACCCAATCACTTTATTTTAAAGTACTGTGGGATTGAATTTCACACCTACAAATGATAAACATTTGGCTTTGTGTCCCCTGCATAGGCGCCTCTGGGTGCAGGAGCGGGCAGTGTGGCGGTGAGCAGCTCTCCAGATCCAAGCCACCTTCAGGACGCCAGGACCGAGAAATACCGTCCATAGCCGATAAAACCAATAACCCCGCAAACTAGCTGTCCCGGGCACATCTCTGCACCTCTCTCGTGAAAGGCAATGCGCAGATTAGGAGTTCAAGTCCTCAGTGCCTCCTCTTTTAAACTGTGTGGTCCCCGATAGGACACTTCAGCTGTCCGTTTCCTCCTCTGTAAAATGGGAATGGAAATGGAGCCTTCTTCACGGGGATGTTGTAAGGAATCCATGAGATAACCTATGCAAAAGCTCAGCACAGAGCGCTCAAGATACAGGAGCCACCGTTATTAAATATGAAAAATAAGGGTGGGGGGCGCTTTTCTCTCGGGACGGTGGGAGTTTAGCTTGCCTGCTGGAATGAGTACCCTCCCTCCAGACCCGCTCAAAAGTCCTTTGCCCTCCAGGGCCGCGGACCAGGGACGGTGACCTCGGCGTGAGCACCGGGGCGGCCCCGACCACAATGAGGGCGTGAGCGCCGGCGCGGCGAGCCGAGGTCTGGAGAGACCAAGCGCACCCCGGGGGCGGGGAGTGGTGGCTAGGGGTGCGGCGGTGGGGACCGGCCGGACCCGGGGCGCACGGCAGGGGGTGTCTAAACTGTCCCGCCGGCCTCGCGCCGCGCCCCGTCAGACCCCCCGCGGGTCCCGCCCCAAGCCCGCCCCCGGCACCCCGGGTTGGCTGCGGCCGCCGTCCGCACGCGGCGATTTGCTGCGCGCCGCGTCACTGGAGTCGTTCCCTCCAGCGAGCTGGTCCGGGACGCCGCGGCGGGGGCGGTGGGGCGGCAGGGTGCGACGCCGCGGGGCCGCCCCGCCCTAGGAGGCGCCCAGGCCGCCGTCAAGTGACCAATCTCCCGTCCAGGAGAACACGGCCCTTCAGAGGGAAGCGCGCTCCAACCCCTAGTCCCGGCGCCAAACCGCCGTCATCTCCTTCCTGTGCTGGGTGATCCGTCTCCTCACCCACCCGGAAAAACATAGTCCGCCCCGCACGTCCTTGTGGAATAGCGCTCGGCTCCAGAGAGTATGATCTCTTGGCCCACACCCTTGCCTTTTCAATTCCAAGTATTCTAGGACCCACCAAGAGGATAAACCAGCCCTGAAAAGACACCTTGTAGGAGAAGTGAGGAAGGGACACGGGGAGAAAGAAGGGAAAGGCCAGGCTGGCGGAGGGACACCGAGGGCAGAGCACGCTCACTGCGCAAGCGCGCCGGCAGGAACGAGTTCCGGTCCGGCCGGGGCCTGTCTCCTAAAAATAACCCCGGTGTGGGGATCCGTGCGCGGATGTCCCGGCGAGTCCCGGGCTGAAGGAGGCGGCTCCGGACGGCGCCGAGCGGGTGGAGGCCCGGGTGCGGCGTGTGTGCGCCAGTCAACTGCGCCGGGATACGGTGAGGGCCGCGGGCCTCAGGCTCTATTTGCCGGGTCGGCGGGACCGGAGGGGGCGGTGTCTCGGCGAGGGGCTGGGTAGGAACCTGGGAGGGGGTCGGGGTCGCGGGCGCGCGGCGGTGGGGCGGGTGGGGTGCGGGGAGACGGCGCTGAGACGGCTTGCGAGGGATGGTGGGGTCCGGGTCGGCGTTGCGGGGCAAGGCTCCGGGGGCTGAGAACGCGCTGGGGGTGGGGAGTCTGGCCGGGTTAAGTGGGGTCGGAAAGAGGCTGGGTCGCCCGGCGTTTTGGGCCCGGGGGGTCGGCGGCGGCCATCGGCTCCTTGAAAGTTGCAGGAGTTCCCTGGGGGTTCCGGAGCCGCGGGAGCCCTCCGGGAGGGCCCTTCCCTTCACCCTGCCTTATGAGGCCGCGGGTCTCCCGCACCGACTGACCCAGTGCGAGGGGCGTCATGTCCTTTAATTCAAGAACTTCCCTCGCTTGTGCTTGAGAAGGTTGGTGTAACGGGGCCGCGCACTGTGACCCCAGGTCTTCGTGTGTGTGTGTGTGTGTGTGTGTGTGGACATCAGTGGGGTCGGGTGCCGGGGAGGTGGCCGTGTCGGGGGCACCCGCCGTGCGAACCCGAGCGCAGGGACACGTCAGGGGAGGAAGGGGCTGCACGGGGCACCAAGTCCATCCCGTCACGCAGGGAAGGTTTTGTGGGATAGAAACTTCGCCTTTTTATCGCTTTTATTCGGCTTTGAACAGTAAGGATTAAAGTAGGTGAGGTAGTTCAGACGAGTTTGGAAAAGGTGAGCATTTCTGATTTAAGAAAATATGGTCTCCCCCACCCCACCCCCGTGGAAGTGTAAGTATCAAATTGTCTCTCCGATCCGAAGTGTAAAGTTATGAAGGGCGCCTCCTGTCATGGACCAGTAGAGAACCATGTGTAGGTTTAGGAACAACAGCAGAGTGCTAATCTGCATTTTAGTTTACAGTGAGACTGGGATTCCGATAAATGTGGGGCTAGAAGGGCCTGATATGGTATGTTAGCAATAGTAAATGTATTTTTAAACGAATAAAGATTGTCTAAAAATTTCCGAGTTTTTAAGCACAGCATTCCACCCCCCCCCCAATGTCTTGTATCCTGTAATACCATCTGAAGGGAAGGTTCTGTAAGGCTGTAATTAGGTGTACATTACACAAGAGTGCTTTCCCTTCAAGAATCCAGCTGTGTTGTTTTGGCAACTGCTAAGTACTTTAGTTGTCAGTTTAAAAATCTGTGTTACCTTGTCAGTACTTGAATAGTCTGTGGAAAAGGTAAATAAAATAGATTTTTTTTTAAACATGCAAATATGACATTTTATGAATTTAGGAAGTGAGGATAACAATAACTTTATTGTGCTCTTATGGCACAGTACTTTTAAAAATTATTTATTTATTTATTTTTAGGCAAGGTAGGAGGCAAGAAGAGAAATAGAGAAGAGAGAGAGAAAGGAAGAGAGAGGAAAGGAGAAGGGGAGAGGAGGGAGAGAAGAGGGGAAAGGAGGGAGTGTAATCCCAGCAGGAAAGCACCACGTTCCCCATCTGTCCCCAAAATCTTGTGACTGTGGTAAGGATGACAATGTCAAGGCTCAGGGGAGCCAAAAATGAGTTGCTCTGGATAATAGGCCAAGAAGCGATCGTCTCTGAGACGGAAAGTCAATGCAACCTCCTCTGACATTTTGCCCTAGTGTGATCTGGATGAAGAAGATTTTGTATGTATACTTTTTGGTTTTAGTGCTTTTGTTTATTTATTTTTGGAGAGCTCAGATTTTATTCTTGTTTTTTTCCTAGTAAATAACAACTTTTGTTTTAGGGAAAGACTCAAAGTGTTTTCACAATTCAAGTTAGATTTCATAACAAATGTAATAGACATACTAAAACATTAAGATTAGTATTTGTTCTATGAATGATGCAGTAATTGACTCTGGAATCACCTTTATTTTAATTGTGAGTGAGCATTGTTGCAAAAAGTTGTGGTAATGGTCTTAATAATAATGGAATACTCTGAAGAGCTAAAACTAAGATTTAAAAATTTGTAGACTCAAACTTGAGATTAACAATTCTTTTGGAAGAATGCTTCCAATAGAAGCTAATTCACTAAAGCAGTCAGTGACTGTAAAATAATAGTGACTTTCTAAACAGTTATTTGCTTACCTATTTTTTATTTTATTTTATTTTTTTTTACCTTTTCCCCCCACCTATTTCTTTTAATTTACATTATAGCTGTTTATAAAACTACACTGTTACTCATTTTAGAAAAAGATTTTGAAATTACATATATTTCTCTTAAGTTCGTTCCTAGCGAAAGATTTTGTTTGTTTTTAATTAAATTATTTGGTGGGAGGAGTGAGTGGTGGGATGTGTCTAATGGAAGGACTGGAGTTCAGAAATAATCATTGTAATGTTGCCATGTTGTATTATGGTTTGGGAATACTTTCCTTCCATATTCATAAAGAGTTTTTATGTTTCCATAACAGATATGGTGACAAAGGTTGGTTTTTTTTGTAAATGCAATTGAAAATTTGTTTCAAGTGAGTATTGTATTTTTCAGAGCAAATTCACTATAGTCTTGTATTTTCCATTTGGAATGGAATGTGGCTTAATATTAATTTATTAATATTCAAGCAATAGTATCAGTTGTTAATTGTTTGGTTACCAAAGAGAAATATTGAAGTGTATTCTGACATGGTTAAGAATTGTTTGTTAGAGCATAATGATTATGCAGTTTGAAATAGTTCAATTAAATCTCTTCAGTAGATTTGTGTTCTAATTTAGGAGGAGGATGATGAAAGCAGATTTGTTATTATGAAGTAGTATGCATGGCAGTCTGATTTTGGAAAGCTGTCTCCTCCCCATTTTCTCTCCTTTTAGTCTAGCAAGATGAATTTAATGTAACAAACAGTGATGATGATAGTCCTTGGTTTTCTGGGGCATTTCTGATGTTACATGTTCTGTCTTGTAATCAGATTATGCCCCCGTTTTTTTGTTTTGAACATATAGTTATGTCACATGTGAATGCTACAAGGCCTAGTTGAAATTTTCTTTTATCAGTGATCTGGCAATAAGAATACTGCTTTGTGGACTGAAATGTATCAGTATTGCCTCTTTTTCTACATCAGAAATAAATTCTGTGAACATTCTTTAGTAAAGTGAGAAGTAAGTACCCTCTCAGTTTTTAAGTAATAAGAGAAGTTTAAATATGGAAAATTAAATCAGTCTTCCAGCCAGGTAACCTCATGGATGAATGTGCTTTAACATATAGTACTGATTTGCAAGTGCTTTGGAAAGAACGCAACTTGACTTTGGAGTCACTTGGTTCAGATCCCAGGTCCACCACTGACAAAGTTATGAGACTTCTGTAAAATGGGAGGGTATTACACTGTCTACTCTGTGGAGTTGTTAGGGTTTTATGGGATTATGAGTATGAAAGTTCCTAGCACACACTCAGTTTCCAAAAAATGCAAACTGCCTGATTTCTGTTCAAGTCACTCTCCATCCGTTCCTTCTTTCCTATGAAAATTATATAGGCATCCTGCCCAGTATCTATATGTTAAGTTCTTTTTTCACCAAAGTAATATAGTATATAAATATAAGAGAATGCTCATGTATTTGTCTTGAACAATATCTTAGCATTTTAAATTCATTGTCAGATTGTACATAAAATATTTAGTTGACAGTTTCTAGATTAGATGTTTGATGTATAGTCATTGTGTGTTTCTAACCTCCATACTCTCCTCAAATATTTAAAAATACATAGTTAAATATAAATATTTTTCCTTCTCATCAATGAAATATGTCTTTTAGGAATTGTGGGAGTTGTGTATAGATAAAATAATGAAATTAGTATTGAAAAAGTCTTTAGAATAAAATTTGAAATTAGAAGAATATTTTATAACCTACATATGGAATCTTTTTTAAAAAAATAACTTTTCTTTAGTAGATTACCTACTAAAGAAATTATAAGTTTTTAAAATTTTATTTTACCTGGCCTGTGAAATGAAATAACTTTTATCTGTACCCTTGAGTCTAGTTTAGTATAATTTAGAGTATAAATTGATGTGTTAATTAACTTTCATGCATAGTAAGGGATATGTGTTGGAACTTATTTACTCAGTAATATATCATATAGTTATTTTGCTATTTACTGAATTAAATAACTTATATTTACACATACTGAATTTAATATTTAGTATTGAATTACTGTTATAGTAATTACTCAAGATGAAATAACAAGCATGTGAGTTAGAAAAGATTAGCTCATTTGTGAGGTGAAATACCATGTAGTTGAATATTGATATATGACAGCTGGTAATTTACTTCTTCATCAGATTAATAGCTGGTGATGCCAAAAGCTAGAGGAATTGTTAACATGGATGAAAAACAGAAACTGTTAATTAGTCATATTTCTAACACATATCAACCAAGGTAAATCAATACTAATTTTATTTTCTTACGCCTATGAAAGGATTAACTTTAATCTTTGGACTTTTTTTGTTTAAACTCACCATCAGTAAAGTTATATGCTTTGAGAAATGTTTTTGGCAGTAGGTGGTGAATGTATACTGCAGGAGCTGGACGTTGTGATCAGCAGTGTGCATATGCACACACACCTCGCAATAGTTGAGGTACGATTTATGACTGTTGGAACAAAGAAAGGGATGCTTCTCATTTAATCTTGTAAATTAACTTATGACTTTCACTTATTAAAATAAGCTGCTTATACTTTGACTAATATTATATTTGCCAGCCTCACCTCTCATGTCCTCTCCCTGCCACTCGAGCAATCCATTTTCTGCGTAGAGACCAGAATTATATTTCTGAAAATCAGATCTAAATCTCAATCTTCTTTTTAAATTCTTTGAAGACATATAAGGTCAAATAGGGAGCCAGTAATGTTAAGGGATAATATTTGCCTCTAAAATCAGACTGTGTAAGTTAAAGCAACGTATTCTCTTTTCTTTGGCAAGTCCTCAGTCTTTTTTTAATTTTTAATGCAATTTTGAGACATATTGTATATTCACATACCATATGATTATCCAAATTGTACAATCAGTAGTTCACAGAATCATCATGTAGCTGTGCATTTGTCATCACAATCAATTTTTGAATATTTTCATTACTCAAAAAATAAATAAAAGAATAAAACTAAAAAGTGAAAAAGAGCACCCGAAACATCTCATATCCCTTCCCCCCGTTATTTATTTATTTTTTGTCTTTTTTTTTCCCTTACTCATCTTCCATACACTGGATAATGGGAGTGTCACTCACAAGGTTTTCGCAATCACCCAGTCACACCTTAAGAGCTTTATAGTTATTCAGTCATCTTCAAGAGTCAAGGCTATTTAATTACAGTTCAGCAGTTTCACGTATTTCCCTCTCGCTACTCCAGTATACCAAAAAATGAAGGGCCCATCTATATTCTGCATAAGAATAATCTCCAGAATGAATTCCCAAGCTCTATTTGAAATCTCTCAGTCACTGAAACTTTATTTTGTTTCATTTCTCTTCCCTCCCGTTTGGTCAAGAAGGCTTTCTCATTCCAGCGATGCCAGGGCCAGACTCATCCCCTGGAATCACATCCACATTATCAGGGTGATTTACACTCCTGGGAGTCATGTTCCACATAGGGGGAGGGCATTGAGCTCACCTGTGCGCTTGGCTTAGGCCACATCTGAGCAATAAAAGAGGTTCTCTGGGCATGGCTCTTAGGCATAATCATAAGCAGGTTTAGTTGCTCCTTTGTAGAAATAAGTTTCATAAGGGTAAGCCCCAGGATTGAGGGCTTGGCCTTTCAAATTGGCAGTCCCCAGTGAATGTGAGAATATCAGGTCTTTTCCACCTTTTTCTCCAGTCCCTCAACGGGATTTTGCATATTCTTTTTACTCTTCTGCCCAGGTTGATGTGGGGCATCACATCAACCTGTACAAACCGACAAGATCTCACTCCTTTTCAAGGTTCCATGTGATTATGGTGTTCAGATAAGCTGACCACACAAGTTAGATTAAATAGTGGGCTACCAAAAATAGAAATTTTATACCAAATGAACATCTCTTCTTTTGGTCTCAATAGAAGTTGTAGTTTTAAACTATAGTCAGTATCATCTTTTACCCTTTAGTCTGCTTTACCTTAGTACTACCTGGATCAGCTTCATCCACATCTCTCATTGAAGTCTGATCACTTTTTCAGTGTTTTGAACAGTTGCTGTATGGGGTAATGGTGATGATCATAGCTGTACAACTTTAGCTCTGAGTCTGAGGTGTCACGTAGGTATCTGAAGTTCCAGGGAATGACTAGCTTATACCAGGTTATACACAAAGAGCTCATCGTCTCAGAATTTAGAAATAACAGTTACAATTCTGGAATAGATGTGACTGCTGTAAGAGTTTATAATCTAGGAATCTTTATAATAAATCGCAAGTTTTTTGAGGCTTGGTGTGTAAAATAGTGATGATAACGTCATCTCCTTTATAGAGTTGTTGAGAAGATTAGATGCAATGTATACTGTAAAGCATTTAACACAATGCCTGGTACATCAAGCATGCAGTACTATTACTACCCTCACTGCTGTTCCTATTGCTGTTATTATCCTGGCTGACTTCTTCTTATGAATCTGTCCTGTCTGTCCAGGCTTATTGTCAGCCACTACCTTTCAGTTTTTATGCCTTAGTCAAGGCCAATTGTTTATTCTTCACTGAACGGGCCTTGTATTTTCCCACTATGATTCCCACTTACACTTCTCTAGCCCACAATTTCCTGAGCTTGTTATTTCATTTGGAAATCTAGTGGGAATGTCAAACATAATATTAGCTACATGATTAAAATAGAGCTCTTGATTCCTCTTCCCCTTCTGCCCCCCACCCTGGTATCTCTGCTGGCCTTTCTCATCTCTGAATGGTGGTACACAAGTACTGAAGACTGCTCTCCATCTTCTCTGCCACCTGTTTATCCCAAGCCATCGTCTCTTATGTGAATTGCTGCAATAACCTCTTAACTGGGCTTGTTGTTTTTTTCTTGCTCTGTACCAGGTCTTCCTTTACATAGCAATTCTAGGCTAGGGAACATTTTAAAAGCCTAAAACAGATGATGTTATTTTTCAGCTAAACTCTTCCAGTGACTTCCCATTCCTCTTGAATTAAAACCTTTATTCCTTTGCATGTCCCAGTGGCTAATTGGCCCTGAATGATCTGGCTCCTCCTTGTCATCATTCTTTCTTTCATTCATAGATACCAGTCCCAAGGTCTTCTTCTCTGTTCCTCAAATTCTCTAAAATAGGATAGGGCCTTTTTGCGCTTTTTGGACCACCTGCTTGAAATGCTGCCCATGTGACTGGCTTTTGTACTTGGCCCAAATTTCAGTTCCTCACTCTGAGACCTTTCCTGACCATTCTGTTGATATTGCACCCCTTCAGTTAATCTCCTATACATTGTGTTTGTTTTATTCAAGATACTTGTTACAGTTTATACATATCATGTTTATTTGTTGCCATTTATAGTCTGAATATGACTGAATATGAATATTACCTGAATATGAACTCCATGGAGGCAGAGGCCTTGTCTGTCTTGTTCACAGCTGTGTTCCCAGGCCTTAGCACACTGCCTGGCACTTGGAAGACAGTAAATATTTGAATGGATGCTTCTGTGTCTTTGTTTATGTTTTTGCCAGTGCCTGGAATGCTCCCTTGCCTTTATACCTTTTGAATTACTTATCCTTTAAAAGACTAGTCTTGAACTAGTCTTTATCTATTTGTGATATTAGCTTTAGTCTATCCAGGCAGATTTTCACCCTTGCTCTTAGGTGTCTCCAAAGCCCCTGGTATATGCCCTGAATAGCTTTAGTCTATCCAGGCAGATTTTCACCCTTGCTCTTAGGTGTCTCCAAAGCCCCTGGTATATGCCCTGAATATTCTAATTGTATGCCACTCTCTTCTAATAGGCTGAATTTGTAAGTCAAGGAATGTCTTGCTCTTTATATATGCTCAGTACTTACTGACCTATTGCAGTATGTTGTGAATTCTTAGTAAATGTTGAATTACGTGGAAAATTGGCCTAATCAATTGAAATGACCAACCATAGATCAGGTTTCCTAAATAGACTTTAAAAATTATAAAGGCATTTTCTAGATTGTAGTATCCTAATTGATGTATTTTTTATACATATGAATATTTTGCCATCAGTTTTCTGGGTCAGGACAGGAATTTCAGAGTTATAGACCACAATAGACATTTCTTGAGATTCTTTTTTGCCTTCTTGCTGGGCAGTGAGTAGCCATCTTGTTTGTGGGCTAGATTTCCAGTTTGAAATGCATTTCCCTGTAAAAACAGTGCGAGAAATTATAGTTATCAGTTGCTCCATATTAACCAACAATCCCCCCCTTCCCCCACCTCACTAGCTTATCTAGCTAATTTCACTTTATTTTAGAAAGGCTCCAAGTGGGGAGGGGGATCTCTATGCAATTTAACGCAGTATATATGAAATGCACTACTAATTCAGCTGTATTGCTGACGAAGATTTATCAAAGAGCTTTTGTGGCCAACCTTAGGAACTGTTTGTAATAATGAAAATCATTCCAGAGTCTGAATTGCTGACTTACAAATGGGCTTTTGGAGCATATCTCGTTTACAAATTGGGGACTACTTTAGCAAAATGTTTATTTTGATATGAAAATCTTTATCTTAATGGTGTTAAACCTGTTTGATCATGGATTATGAAGAGAAAGGGAGAGTTTTAGAGTTGGCAGAATATTTTTCTATTTATTTTGAAAATTCAAATTTAGAGAAAAGTTCTAATAGTTCAGTGAACTATCATACTATAACATAGAACCACCAATTTGTTAACATTTTACCGCATTTATTTCATCATTATATTTTCAGGGTGGCTACAAAGTCTGGAAAGAGATTATTATTTTTATTTTATATGAAGTTTGAAGCTTCTTGCTTACATCTTCTTGAGAATGCCAATGCTACAAATTTATTCAGTTAAAATGAGAGATAGATCATCCGAAAAAACATCACAGATGCATGTAGAAGGATAGGTGGAAATGGTGCATAGTTCACTGTGTACATTGTACTATAGTTCAGCACAGTGAACTGTATATTGCTAATGAGGAAACCATATATTAACACAATGTACTATATAAAGGCATTGAACGTATATATTGTAATAAAGCATCAGGAAATCACTCTATAGATTTATTTTTTCCTCCTCCCCTTTTTTCTTCTTTTCCCTGTCCTTTTTCTTTTCTCCTATGATTATTATTACTGTTATTATTGAATCATTTGAGAGTAGGTCGCACATATCATGATCCTTTACTCCTGAATGCTTCTTCTGATATCTCTTAAGAATGAGGACATATTCTTATATAACCACAAATTATGGATTCAAGAAATTTAACGTTGACATCATTTGATATACAGTTCATGTTGAAGTTTCTCCACTTGGGCCAATGATATCCTTTAAGCGTTTTTTCTATTCCAGTATTATACATTGCATTTTAGTTGTCATATGGTTTTAGTCTCGTTTAATCTGAAGCAGTTCTTCAGTCTTCGTTTTTCTTGACATAATAGTTTTGAGGCCTACAGGCCTTTTGTTTTATACTCCATTATTTTGGGTTTGTCATTGTGTTATTGCTTCTTTGTGACTTGATTCAGATTATGCATTTTTGACAGGAATACTACGTAAGTGATAATGTATCTTCAGTGCATTACATCAGAAGGCAATATGATGTCAATTTGACCTACTGGATCATTTAGTTAAGATTTTGTCTGCCACTTTTCTCTATTATAAAAGCATCATTATTATACTCTTTGTTATTGTTGAATAATCTGTGGAGAGAGACTTTGATACTGTATATATATTCTGTCCTCTCCAAAACATTCACATAGTGATGGTAGCATTCATTGATGATTCTTGCCTGAATCAGTTATTATACAGTGTTTGCAAGATGGGGGTTTTTCTATCATTCCTTTTACATTATTAGTTGGCATTCTTTTCTAATGTAAAGAAGAGATTTTCCTTCTTTTACTTATTTAATATCACTATGAATTAATGGATTCTTTTTATTAAATAGGATATAGTTTAATAAAATACACTATTTTAGATATAAATAAGCTATTTATAATGAATATCGGTCAGTATTCATTTTGATGCTCCAGATTAACTCAAATTTGTCCAGTGAGAGCTCCTTCAATTTGATTCCTTTGACATGTCTTCATCATTTTTGGAACACATTAAATTGTTTATGGAAGTAAAATTGTGTCATAAAGTATGGTGGAAGGAATATTGTGCTTGTGAGCTGATAGTCTTTGGGTTCTCTTTCTTTCTGATTGTATTTACTTTGGCAGTTTATTTCTCTGTTTGGTCTTAGTTGCCTTGTTCATTAATTTAGGGGCTGCCAATGACCAAGGCCTGGCTCTCATGTCAGATGGGAGTATGGGCATATATATATTTATAATCCATTGTGATATGAGTATTTTCATAATTCACTGTGGTACATGCTTGATGTGTACAGTACTGAGTGCTATGGGAGCATGTAGAAGGGGCACTTAGTCCAGTTTCTGTGAGGCCAAGAAAATTTACCCTAGAGGAAGTGACGTTTAAGTTGAAGCCTGAAGAGTGCATAGGAAGGACTTAGGCTGGTGAAGAGCGATGATATTTTAAGTCTGTGTTAAAGATAGACAGTATATATACTAGTGAGCTTGGATTGCTTTGAAGAAACTCAAGGAGTTTGGTTTGGCTGGATCAGGAAGTGCAAGAGAAGGCAGGTACTAAAGGAGCAATGAAAATGAGGCTGAAGAGGTCAGTAGGGGTCAGATTGTGAAGAGCCCATAGGGAATTTGGACTTTCTCCTAGGGGAACAGAAGCATCTTATGCCCGGGAGGAAACTAATTAAAAAAATGATGCTGATTGCCCTGTGGGGAATTATTTGGAGAGAGTTAAGAGTAATAGTAGGCAGGGAAAATGATGAGTAGGGTCTTAGGACAAATCAGTTGAGAAAGAGAGGGATGAGGTTGCCCAGACTATGTTAGTCTGAGGGTTGAAGAGATAGGTGGATTTGAGAAATATCTGGGGGGTAGAATTACAGCACCATTGATTGAGGGCATGTGGAATGCTATGTGTTTCAGAGAGTGCCCCTTTAAATAGAGCCCAGCTCCTTAAATGGCATCTGTTCCTTTAAATCACTGCAACTTTGAAATTCCTTTGCTATAATCTTGTGTGCAGATCTGCCCAGATACTTTCCAATATTTTCAGATTTAGGGTGGGTTTGATTTTTTTTCCTCTTTATTTGAGCAGTTGTGGTTTACGGAATAATCATGCATAAAATACAGAATTCTTATATACCTCCCTATTATTAACACCTTGCTTTGGTGTGGAACATTTCTTACAATTGATGACAGCACAGTTTTGTTACTGTACTATGAACTGTATAAGTCCCTGGTTTAACTTAGGGTTCACGATGTAGTGTAGTTCCCAGGCTTTTTTTTTCTTTTCAATTTTTATTCTGTTACCATATATACAAAATGACGTTTCCACTTTTAATCACATTCAGATATATATTTTTTAATGGTCCTTCCTGGTGACCCTCAGGCTCCTTTGCTAGCCTCCTTGTTATAAAACCTTGTGGTTGAGTGGGGTGAGGTGACAGCATGAGAGATCAAGTGCTGGGATTTGGTGATTTTTCTTTTTCTTTTTTTCATGACAGTTTTACAGTTTTGGCATTCTTTGTCTTTTTAGCTTTGCTGAAAACATGGTTTTGCATAGAAATTTCTTTTCTTTCTTATTTTTTCCATGTAGGTTGGAGAGGATATTTTTTGAGGTATGTAGATATGTTATCATCATTGTGCTCAGCTAGTGAAGTCTATACTTGTTTTGGTGGCAGGTAGGGAGGGCTTTGACTTATGCTGTCAGTACTACAAAGCTTTTTTTTTTCTTTTTTAGAAAAGACATAGGTAGTCAACTTACAGTAGTGAACAAGAGACCCAAGAATGTATCCTGCAGGAGGAGAATAAAATAATATAATTTAAATACTCTTATTTCATTCAAATAGCGTAGAAAAACAGGTTCTGAATTATTGCAGGCATCTTAAGTGCTTTTTTTCTGTAAAGCAAGGTCATTAATTCAAAGGCTATAATATAAATTAGGAATACTCTGGTTTTATTATTACTTGAATGAGTTATAGGTCTATATTTAACCAAGGACCTCTTTGGTAAGTTTTTATTCTAATAACAATCTAATATATGAAATTTTTTAAAAGGTAACTTCTAAATTTGGGGATGAATTTGATAAATGTTAACTTCTTTGAAAATAAAACTCTTATACCTCTTTTCACCCTTTTCCTACTCTCTTGTGGTTTTCTCTGGTTTATTTTATGGCCTTAATAATGTCCTCTGCCTAACATAAATGGTAGTAGGTGTGGTGTTATTCTCCAACTTTCTTAGTTAATACTCATTATTGTGTTTGGACCTAAATCTGTTTGTTGAAGCTTTAGTTAAGTGGTTCTCTGTCTTTTATACTTTTACCTTTATTTGCTTTGGTGCTTTTTAATATGAGAAATTTAACATAAAGGTGAAATTACACATGGAAATTCTTAATGCTTGGTTTCTAGAATTTAGTTGTTTAAAATATTTATTAGTATTAAGCATTTCTTTTCCTAAAATTAACAAGTTTTGTACCAGTGTCTTACATTGTTGGAATAGAAATTGACTTGTTTCATTATTCATTATATGTTTTCTTTCTGTAAAATTATCAGCCAGATTTGATGGCTTTAAATATAAACAATCTTTGATATAGGGTGCACGGATGTGGTTCAGTGGTAGAATGCTTGCCTTCCGTGCGGGACCTGGGTGCAATTCCCAGACCAAACACCACCACCCCCCCCCAAAAAAAAATCTTTGGCATATATAAATTTAAACTTTTTAATGATATTTCTCTCTTTCCTCTTTTGTTTAAGAAGGCTTTTTCAGTCCCTTGATGTCGGTTCCCGGCTCATCTGAGGAGATTTATACCCCTGGGAGTCATGTCCCATGTAGGGGGGAGGGCAGTGAGTTCACCTGCTGAGTTGGCTTAACATTTGAACAAGAAAAGAGATTCTCTGGGGGTGACTCTTAGGCCTAATTTTAAGTAGACTTAGCCTATTCTTTGCAGGAGTAAGTTTCACAGAGGCAAACCCAAGACAGAGGGCTTGGCCTATTGATTTGGTTGTCTCCACTGCTTGGGAGAATATCAGAAATTCTCCACATGGGGAAGTTGAGTATTTCCTTCTTTCTCCCCAGTCTCCCTAGGGGACTTTGTAGATACTTCATTATTCACTGCCCAAATTACTCTGGGATATATCGGGGCATCACACTAACCTGGACAAACCAGCAAACTCTCATGCCCTAGTCAAGATTCCATGTACTTATGGTAGTCAACTAAACTGACCATACGAGTTAAATTAGGAAATTCACTACCCAGAATATAAATTTTATACCAAATAAACATCTCTCTCTTTGGTCTCACCCAGAAGTTGAAGTTTTAAAATATGGACAATATCATCCATTACCCTGTATTCTGATTTACTGTAGTCCTATCCAGATCAGCTTCATTCATATCTCTACTCGAAGTCTGATTACTTTTTCAACTTTTTAAATAATTCCTTTATGGGGCTACTGCTTACTTTTATAGCTTCAGAGCTCTGAGTCTCAGGTGTCACATAATATCGCAAGTTTCTGGGAATGACAAGGTTATAAGCGAATAGCACAGTATCTCAGAATTTAGAAATAACAGTTGCAGTCCTGAATGTATGTGACTGCTGTAAGAACTTACAATCTAAGACCCTTTACAGTAGACCCCAACCTGATAACCCATGTACTGGACTTCAGTTCACTGAATTTTTATATTATAGTTAGTCCATATGATTGAGGCATGATAATATTTGTCTTTTTGTTCCTAATATTTCATTCAGTATACAGTCCTTAAGGTTCATACACCTAGTTGCATGCCTCACAACTTCATTCCTTCTTGTGGCAGCTCAGTAGTCCATTAGACTAGATTGTCCTTTTCTCATCTCCCCCGTATTCCACTTTCTTCTTGATCTCCTTGATCCAGTTCTATGCTCTCCATGAAGAATTGATTCCTTCCAGTAGGAAGTTTTTCTTTTGAAATCACATAGTACTTTGTATTTGTAATACCATATTTATCGTGTTTGACCTTTTTTAAAGTTACTAGAAGTACACATGCTGCATTTGGAGTTTTTATGCTGTGTCTTATTTCTTCTTGCAGTCTTTTCATGTAAGTTCTCAGTAAATATACCCTAGATCAGTTTATTAAATTGCTGTTTTTCAAATGGCCCTAGATTTTGCGCTTTGCAAAATTGTTATTAATTTAGGCTTTGAACGAGGGAGCTGAGCTAAGGTTTTGAAAGGCGACTTTTTAGGTCCTCTGTACCTGTGCTGGTCTAAATCAGTAGTTCTTAACTTTTTTTCTTCTGTGGGATACAACAGATGAAATTATAACACATGTGCTGTACTCCCACAGACTTACATAGCAGAGAAGTAATATATTTCTTCTACTACTTTCCTGGAATAAGCCATAGCTGTAGCAGTAGACTATGTGCATTTTCTAGGGAAGTAGCTATAACTCTCCCAATTCTTTTCCACTTAAGAAAGCGTATCAGAATGCATGCGAAGAAAAAAGCGTATCAGAATGCACGCAAGAGGGATGCTATGAGGATAATCTAAAGCCACTTTATATATATTTTTAAAAGTATAAACCAAAGATTTAGAAGTTTCAGATTGCTTGTGTGAGAACTCCCAAGTTTTGATGGTACCCATCTTTCAAGATAACTTTGGTTAAGATTTTTGGATTTCTTCTTTTCTATTAGTCCAAGTGTTTTTCTTGTTTGTCTTTTTTTTTTTTAATAAGGAAACCCTATTTTAATGTGGATTACACTGATAATTTGGATTTTATTACTGATCATTCCATTTCATTCCTATGAACTTCGGAGTTCTATTCCTCTCAGCCCTTTTACAATTCAAAACTTTAGGAAGTTGGTAAGATGTCGTGAATACAGTGTCCAAAGTTTTTCTAGATTCTGGCCACCTGTCTTATTAATATCTTTTTGACAGTCTTTGTCAGTTTCCAAACTGAGTGTGCTGTGTATTTAGCCATTTTGTTGAATGCATATTGCCACATCTTAAAGTTTGTCCGTTGTTAAACTTTTTTTTTGGTTTTTTTTAAAGAACAAAAGCTGTGTGAAGAGATGCTTTGGGCCTCATGAGTAGTTTTGTGATGTGAATGGAGATGCAGAAGGGCATGGGGGAAATGGGTGTTTCTTGCTGTCGGTTTGCTATCACGTTATGATGCAAGTGCTGCCTTCTCCATCCACTAGTTAAGAATGTAATAGATTTTGCTTTTGTGAGGATTATACAAGAAGAACCCATTTTCTTAACCTTGCTTGGCACTGAGGCTGGAACTGTGCATTATTCCAGTTAACAAGATTAGTCTTGCCTGTCTTTTTGCATTTTTTTCATATACAGTTCACATGCTTTTCTATTTTCAGAGTTGTGCACACTTGTGTTCTGCCCATCTGTCCCATCATTTCATCCTACATTCTGCTTTGCTCTTTTTGTTCACACTTGCTTAGGTTTGTGTCATTTTTCTTTTTTACCTTCTGTAATTGGAACAATTCCTATTTTCATGTGTGCCTACCATTACTTTCTTCCTAAATGCTTGCTCCTATAAAATTTTACTGACTTAAAAATGCTGTTCTTATGAATTAGTGTCTCTCTCTCTATATATATATATCTTTGTAAATCTGTCATTTTAAGGCTTTCATAGTATTTTTTTCACTTCTAGTATCAGTAAATGATTTCAGGTATCTGAAACTTCTAATTTGGCTTTTGTTGTAATGTTTGCCTTTCTGATGATTTTCCATAGGAATGACATTAAATATAGACACTCGTTACTGACTTCAAGTGACATTCTCCATCTATTTCATGTGCCTATTTTCTTATTATTTCCTTACTGCTGTATCTGTCTGTACCATAAATAATAATAATAATCATGATGATATTGGTGGCTTGAAGCTGTATGTACCTCAGAAAAACATATTCTTAAATTTAATTCATTCCTGTGGGTGTGAAACCTTTGTAAATAGGACCTGTTGATGAGGTTGCTTCAGTTTAGGTGTGGCCCAGCCTAATCATGATGGGTCTTAGTCTTATTGCTGGAGTCCTTTGTAAGTGGAGTGAAATTTAGAAAGAGAAAGAAAAAGCTGCAGGAAGCAAGATGCTGAAATTCAGCAGAACCTAGAAGAGAAGGAAAAGACCAGGAAATACTGTCATGTACCTTTCCGTATGACAAAGTAAGGAACAAGATCACCAGCAGCCAGTCTGAGGACATCCAGAAGCATCACTTTGATGCCTTGATTTGAACTATCTTTTAGCCACAAAACCATAAGCTAATAAATGTTCACTGTTCAACTCCACCTATTTCACTGTTATTACTTGAGCATCTGAGGAAATTAAAACAATGATAATGTAAAAAATAGCCACAGTAATTAGCTGGTACTTATTGAGTTCTTTTTGCCTAAGACCTTACATGCTGTTTTGATTTGCTAATGCTGCCAGAATGTAATATACCAGAAATGGATTGGCTTTTATAAAGCGGGGTTGTTAAGTTACAAATTACAATCCTAAAGCCATGAAAATGTCCAAATTAAGGCACCAATAAGAGGATACCTTCACTCAAAAAAGGCTGATTGAGTCCAGGGTTTCTCTTTCACATGGGAAGGCAGGTGGCATCATCTGCTGGCTGTTTGCTCCCAGGTTTCATTGCTTTCAGTTGCTGGTTCCAGTGGCTTCTTCTCTGAGTTTTTGTCTTCAAGCTTCCCCATACGTCTGCCACTTGGTTTCATCTCTTTGCTCTGTGTATTGGCTCTTTAAAGGACTCCAGTAAAGTAATTAAGACTCATCTTAAATGGGCAGGGTCACATCTCTGTGGAAATAATCTAATCAAAAGGTCCTACCCACGCTTAGCACATATAATATAGATTTCCATGGGAACAATCTGTTCAAGAGGTCTCACCCAACAATAGGTCTGCTCTCACAAGATTAGATTAGAAGAACATGATTTTCTGGGGTACATAACAGTTTCAAACCAGCACACATGCTTATTTAATTCTCACAACTAAACTTGTAAGTTATAGGAACTCTTACTATACTATTTTATACATGAGGAAACTGAGACTCAGAAAGGTAATGTTGATTGGTTTTGGTCTCAACTTTGTGAAGTCAGAAAAATCTTTCAATTATAGCTTTTCAGTATTGAGAAGTGACTTTCATAATGTGTGACTTGTGGATCTTTGTATGTTCTTTGGTGTGGTTTAAAATTTTGTAGACAAATTTCTTCCTAAATGGAATCATATAAAATGCAGCCATTAGTGTCTGTTTTTTTTTTTCTCCTCAGCAAATGTTTTTGAGATTCACCCTTGTTGTGTTTGTCAGTAGTTTGTCCCTCCCATTTTATTGTTGGCTGTTGTTCCAGTGTATGTTTATACCACGATTTGTATATATGTTCACCTTTGATGGAGATTTTTGTTGTTTCCAATTTGACATTATTATGAGGTAAATCACTGTGAACAATTGACTACAGGTCTTTGTGTGTACATATAGATGTATGATTCATTTTGAGTTAATTTTTTTATTTTTTTAATTATTTTTATTTATAATTTTTTGAGTTCGCTAATGCATACACATGGTACAAAATTCAAATGTTCAAAAGCGCAGATCATGAGAACGACTCTTCCTCCTGACTCCTGGCCAGCCTGCTTTGAGTTAATTTTTTTTTTTTTTTAATTTGCATATGGGCAGGAGGCACCAGGGATCCAACTCCAGACCTCCAGCACGGCAGGAGCTCTGCCTGCTGAGCCAGGGCAGCCGCAGTTTGAGTTAATTTTTATGAATAGATTAGGTAATGGCCCAGTAACATTTGTTGATAAAGCTTTCTTTCCCCATTGAATCACCTTGACACCTGTGTTGAAGATTAAATCACCATATAAGTGTGAAGTTATTTCTGGATTCTTGGTTCTGTTCCATTGATATATGTATTTTTCCTATACCAGGAGCACAGCATATTAGTTACTCTAGCTTTGTAGTAAGTCTTGAAATCAGGTAGGGTAAATCCTCCAACCTTTTTTTTTTCCTGCAGAATTGTTTTGTTTAATTCTATAAATGTTGACTCAGCTTGTCAGTTTCTATAAGAAAGTCTGCCAGGATTTTGATTGGGATTGTGTTGAAACTCTAGATCTATTTGGGGAGAGTCGGTATCACAATTTTGGTTGAGTGTTTGTATACATTTTTTTTAGGTCTTAATTTCTCTCAGCCGTACTTTGTAGTATTCAGGATACTAGTCTTGTACATATTTTACTAAATTTGTTTTTTATGTATTTCTTGCTTTTGATGCTATTAAAATGGTATTTTTAAAATTTAATTTTGCTGTTCATTACCAGTAGAGAAATACAATTGATTTCTTTAAAATATTGTTCTTGCATTCTACACGCTTGGAAAACTCATTAGTTCCAGTTATTTTATAGGAGATTCTTTGGGATTTGCTATGTATGTTGTCGTGTTATGTGTGAATAAATATTGTTTTACTTCTTCCTTTCCAATCTTGACAGCTTTTCTTTCTTTTTCTTGTGTTACTGCATTTGTTAGGACCTTCAGTAAAATGGTGACTAGAAATGATGAGAACCAGGCATCCTCATCTTGTTCCCAGTCTTAGGCATGGAAATGAAATCTTTTACAGTTAAGTATGATGTTAGTTGTA
This sequence comes from Myrmecophaga tridactyla, assembly GCA_004026745.1. NCBI lineage: Eukaryota > Metazoa > Chordata > Mammalia > Pilosa > Myrmecophagidae > Myrmecophaga > Myrmecophaga tridactyla. The sequence continues at coordinate 26,239 of PVIY010015895.1, forward strand.
GGTTTTCCATTGATGTCCTTAATTATGTTGAGGAATTCCCTTCTTTCCTAGTTTGTTGAGAGTTTTTATCATGAATGGTTGTTTTGTCATGAGCATGATTTTCCTGCATCTATGAAATGATCATATATTTTTCATTGTTAATATGTTAATATATTGAGTTACATTGATTGAATGAATGCTCCTTGTACTGACATTTTCATATATTGCTGGACTTTTAAAATATTCTAATATTTTTACATCTGTGTGCTTGAGTTTTATTGATCTGTCATTTCCTTTTCTTGTATTCTTTTTGTCTGGGTTTGGAATCAGGATTATGCTGGCTTCACTAAATGAGTTAGGAAGTGTCATGTCCCCCTCTGTTTCCTAAAAGAGTTTTTTTATAATACTGGTATTATACTTTTTTAGAGATTTAGGCAAATTTACTGATGAAACCTTTCATTATCTTTTTTATTTTATTTATTTTTTGTAAGATTGTGTTTAATTTTATATGTAAAATTTTGTTTTCAGAAAATGTTGGAAAAAAACACAATTATTTTTCCTCATATCATTGACATTTAAGTATAAACCTGGAGAAATAAAAACAGAATTCAGGTTTATGAGATGATGGTATGTCAAAAAGTGACAGACTGCAACTTAGCCCTCCCCACTCTATGGGACATGACTCCCAGGGGTGTAAATCTCCCTGGCAACAAGGGACAGAAATCCTGAGATGAACCAGGACCCAGCATCAAGAGATTGAGAAAGCCTTCTTGACCAAAAAGGGGAAGAGAAAAATGAGAAAAAATAAAGTGTCAGTGGCTGAGAGATTTCAAACAGAGTCGAGAGGTTATCCTGGAGGTTATTATTATGCATTATATAGATATCCCCTTTTGTACTGGTTTGAAAGAATTTATGTACCCTAGAAAAGCCATGTTTTAATCTTAATCATTTCTTCTTATCCCTGTTCAGTAATGTAGAATGGAAGCAACCGTTTCTTCTAATCCCTATTCAATAATGTAGAATGGAAACTTGATTAGGTTATCTCCACGGAGATGTGACTCTACCCATTCCAGGTGGGTCTTGATGAGTTTACTGGAATCCTTTAAAAGAGAAAGCATTTTGGAGAAAGCTCAATGAGAGCAGCAGAGACATGAGAACTTCAGAGTCTACCAGCCTGTGACCTTCGGAGATAAAGGAGAATGCCCTGGGGGAACTTCATGAAGCAAAGGGCCTGGAGAGGAAGCTAGAAGATGTCACTGTTTGCCATGTGTCTTTCAAGTTGAGAGAGAAACCCTCAACCTCATTGGTCTTCTTGAACCAAGGTATCTTTCACTAGATGCCTTAATTTGGACATTTTTGTAGACTTGCTTTAATTGGGATATTTTCTCAGCTTTATAACTGTAAACTAGCAACTTACTAAATTCCCCTGTTTAAAAACCATTCAATTGCTGGTATATTTATTGTATTCTGGCAGCTAGCAAACTAGAACACCTTTTTAGCTTTATGGTGTATTGGAGTGGCCAGAGGGAAGTATCTGAAACTGTTGAGCTGTGTTCCAGTAGCCTTGATTCTTGAAGATGATTGTATAAAGGTATAACTTTTACAGTGTGACCGTGTGATTGTGAAAACCTTGTGTCTGATGGTACTTTTATCCAGGGTATGGACAGATGAGTAGAAAAATATGGATTAAAAAATAAATAAAAGGGGGGGACAAAGGGTAATATAAATTGGGTAGGTGGAAATACTAATAATCAATGAAAAGGAGGAGTCAGGGGTATGGAATGTATGAGTTTTTTCTCTTTTTATCTTTTTTTCTGAAGTGATACGAATGTTCAAAAAAATGATCATGGTGTTGAATACACAACTATTGTGAGCCATTGATTGTACACCATGTGTGGACTGTATATGTGCGAATATGTGCCATTAAAATATTAGGTAAAGGTGGCAGATCAATGTGGAATAGTATTTTTCTGAAGACAATCTCAAGAAGAAGAAACATAAATGGCATGCTTTGCCCACTTTACATGGTGAGAAGAGCTGAAGTTTAACTTATTTGAAAGTAGCAAGTACAATAAATGCTGTTGCTAACTGTTGATTACTGAAGAGGGCTGGGTGATAACAACCAGTAATATTGAGATTTATTTATTTTTAAAGGGAGAGTGGGGATAGATTCTGCTAAAGTAACTCCTAGTGTGTTACTTGTAACAGGATTTAATAAATATTTGTGGTCTTTAATGTATCAAGCATTTAAGTGAAACCAATAAAAATAAAATAGGCATATAGATATGTGATTTTGAAATTAATGTTACTTTTTCAGTGTAAATGAAATGCAAAAATTGCTGGGAATAAAAGAATATAGGGATGAGAAAAAAGTAGAATTAAAGAAGTAAGCTAGGATCACAGAATGAAAGTAAGGACTGGAAACTTAATTCAAAGGTTAGTTTTATCACATAACAAGTTAGGTGCACAGTCACTTAATTGCAAGTAGATATAATTGATATATCAATATTTTCTTTTCATGAATTTTAGTTTAAACAATAATTTACCTTATAGTAGTAGAATGCAAGTAAAATAATGTGTAAACAAAACTGGCAAGCATTTTATAATATAAAACCATACAAAAAAAACTATAATACATAATTCAGTAAGCCAGTACAATTTAAAACAAACATGTTTACATTCCCTGACCCTGATCCTTACTATTCCTTAAATTCTTTTTTAAACATTTTTTGTTGTGAAATATAAATATACAGAAAAAATAAAGAAAAAGTAATAATTTTCAAAGTATATTTTAATAAGTAGTTACAGAACAGATTTCAGTATTTTTTTATGGGTTGTCATTCCACTATTTCACATTTTTCCTTCTAACTACTTCAAAACACTGGAGACAAAAAGAAATATCAATAAAGTGATTCAGCAGTCATACTAATTTGTTAAATCCTGTTTTTGCTGCTATAAGTACTACTTCTCCTTTTGATCCTTCTTCCAATCTTTGAGGGTCTTTTGAGAATGCCCATTCTAACTTTTTTGTGTGTTGAGAAGGGGTGTCAACATTTAAGGATAGAGGGATATGATTAGTTGATTGTCTTGGAGAGGCTGGCTCCTCTGGGTTTCAGGATTCATTTGGCCTAGGAATCCTGGGGAAATTTTATGTTTCAGGAAAGTAAACTTGGTGCATTAAACCTTTACAGTGTCTCAGAGCCCTAGGTGCTCTTCAGAGTTAACAAGAATGAAAAGAAATAGAAAAACCAATAACCAAATTCATCTGGAAGGGCAGGGTGCCCTGAATAGCTAAAAGTATCCTGAGAAAAAAAAATGAAGTTAGAGATCTCATGCTACCTGACTTTAAGGCGTATTATGAAGCTACAGTGGTCAAGACAGCATGGTACTGGCATAAAGATAGATATATTGACCAATGGAACTGAATAGAGTGTTCAGATATAGACCCTCTCGTCTGTGGACAAGTGATCTTTGATAAGGAAGTCAAGCAACTCACGGGACAAAACAGCCTCTTCAATAAATGGTGCCTAGAGAATTGGATATCCATGTGCAAAAGAGTAAAAGAGGGTCCGTATCTCACACCCTATACAAAAATTAACTCAAAATGGATCAAAGACCTAAACATTAGATCTAACACCATAAAATTGTTAGAAGAAAATGTGGGAAAAATATCTTATATTTCTTATACTAGGAGGCGGTTTCCTAGACCTTACACCCAAAGCAGAAGCATTGAAGAAAGAAGGAAATAAATGGGAACTCCTTAAAATTAAACACTTTTGCACATCAAAGAACTTCATTAAGAAAGTAAAAAGACAGCCTACACAATGGGAGGCAATATTTAGAAATGATATATCAGATAAAGATCTAGTATCCAGAATTTATAAAGAGATTGTTCAACTCAACAACAAAAAGACAACCCTGTTCCAAAATGGGCAAAAGACTTGAACAGATACTTCTCAGAAGAGGAAATACAAATGGCCAAAAGGCACATGAAAAGATGCACAACTTTTCTGGCTATTAGAGAAATGCAAATCAAAACCACAATGAGATATCATCTCACACCCACCAGAATGGCCATTATCAATAAAACAGAAAATGACAAGTGCTGGAGAGGATGTGGAGAAAGAGGCACACTTATCCACTGTTGGTGGGAATGTCAAATGGTACAACCACTGTGGAAGGCAGTTTGGCAGTTCCTCAGAAAGCTAAATATAGAATTGCCATATGACCCGGCAATACCATTGTTAGGTATCTGTTCAGAGGACATGAGGACAAGGACACAAATGGACATTTGCACACCAATGTTTATAGCAGCATTATTTACAATTGTGAAGAGATGGAAACAGCCAAAATGTCCATCAACAGATGAGTAGCTAAACAAACTGTGGTATATACATACAATGGAATATTATGCAGCTGTAAGACAGAATAAACTTATGAAGTATGTAACAACATGGATGGACCTTGAGGACATTATGCTGAGTGAGATTAGCCAGAAACAAAAGGACAAATACTTTATGGTCTCACTGATATGAACTGACATTAGTTAATGAACTTGGAGAATGTCATTGGTAACAGAGACCATCAGGAGATAGAAATAGGGTAAGATATTGGGTAATTGGAGCTGAAGGGATACACATTGTGCAACAGGACTGATGGTAAAAACTCAGAAATGGATAGCACAATACTACCTAACTGTAATACAATTATGTTAAAACACTGAATGAAGCTGAATGTGAGAATGATAGAGTGAGGAGGGCTGGGGGCACAAATGAAATCAGAAAGAAAGACGATAAAGACTGAGATGGTATAATCTAGGAATGCCTAGAATGTGTAATGATAGTGACTAAATGTACAAATTAAAAAATGTTTTTGCGTGAGGAAGAACAAAGGAATGTCATTACTGCAGGGTGTTGAAAATAGGTGGTAATTAATATTTTGAAATTTTAACTTGTGTGAGACTAAAGCAAAAAAAATTTATATTTTGAGTAGTGCATTTCCTAATATAACTTATGTAGACAGCTTAACTGAACACCATAAGTACATGGAACCTTGAGTAGGACATGAGATTTTGTTGGTTTGTCCAGAGTGATGTCCCCGATAAATCCCAGAGTGATTTGAACAGTGAATAAAAAAGTATTTGCAAAGTCCCTTTCGGGGAATGGTGAGAATTCTTGATATTCTCATAAGCAGTGTGGCCAACCAAAGCTATAGGCTGAGCCCCCACTCTTCGGGTTTGTTCATATGAAACTTAACCCCACAAAGGATAGGTCAAGCCTACTTAAAATTAGGCCTAAGAGTCATCCCCCAAGAGAACCTCTTTTGTTACTCAGATGTGTGGCCTCTCTCTTTGCAGCCGACACAACAAGCAAACTCACTGTCCTCCCCTGTCTATGTGGGACATGACACCCAGGGGTGTGGACCTTCCTGGCAGTGTGGGACAGAAATCCTAGAATGAGCAGAGACTCAGCATCAAGGAATTGAGAAAACCTTCTCAACCAAAAGGAGGAAGAACAAAATGAGACAAAATAAAGTGTCAATGGCTGAGAGATTCCAAACAGATTCGAAAGGTTATCCTGGAGGTTACTGTTAACGCATTAAAAGATATCACCTTGTTAGTCAAGATGTAATGGAGAGGCTGGAGGGAACTGCCTGCAAATGTAGAGCTGTGTTCCAGTAGCCATGTTTCTTGAAGATGATTGTATAATGATATAGCTTTTACAGTGTGACTGTGTGATTGTGTGATTGTGAAAACCTTGTGTCTGATGCTCCTTTTATCTACCTTATCAACAGACAAGTAAAACATATGGAATAAAAATAAATAATGGGGAACAAATGTTAAAATAAATTTAGATTGAAGTGCCAGTGGTCAATGAAAGGGAAGAGTAAGGGGTATGGTATGTATGATTTTTTTCTGTTGTCTTTTTATTTCTTTTTCTGAATTGATGCAGATGTTCTGTGCAACTATGTGATGATATTGTGAATTACTGATTATGTAGAATGGAATGATCAAAAGTTAAGAATGTTTGTGTTATATTTTTTTCAAAAATTTAAAAATTAATTAAAAAAAGAAAAAATATTTTAAAACTTAAAATATAAATATGTTAAAACTTAACATATAAACATACAAATATTCTTAACTTGTAAACAAACATTCCATACATGGTGTATAGTCATTGGCTCACGGTATCATCACAGTTGTGTATTCATCACCATGATCGTTTTTTTGAGCATTTGCATCACTCCAGAAAAAGAAATAAAAAAGAAAAAACTCATACCTAGATAAAAGGAGCATCAGACACAAGGTTTTCACAAGCGCGCAGTCACAATGTAAAAGCTGTATCTTTATACAGTCATCTTCACAAAACAAGGCTATTGGAACGCGGCTCTGCAGTTTCAGGTACTTCCCTCTAGCCACTCTAGTACACCATAAACTAAAAAGGGGATATCTGTATAATGCATAAGAATAACCTCCAGGATAACCTCTCAACTCTGTTTGAAATCTCTCAGCCACTAACACTTTATTTTTCTCATTTCTTTCCTCCTGCTTTTGGTGAGAAGGTTTTTCTCAATCCCTTGATGCTGGGTCCCAGCTCATCCTGGGATTTCTGTCCCATGGTTACCAGGGAGATTTACACCCCTGGGAGTCATGTCCCATGTAGGTGGGAGGGCAGTGAATTCATTTGCCGCCTTAGAGAGAGAAGCCACATTTGAGCAACAAAAGAGGTTCCCTGGGGGTGACTCTTAGTTCTAATTTTAAGTAAGCTTAGCTTATCCTTTGCAGGACTACATTTCATAGGAGCAGCCCCCAAGATTGAGGGCTCAGCCTATTGAATTGGTTGTCCCCACTGCTTGCCAGAATATCAAAAATTATCCAAATGGGGAAGTTGAATATTTCCTCCTTTTTCCCCATTTCCCTAAGGGTACTTTGCAAATACTTCTTTATTCACTGTCCACATCACTCTGGGATTTATTGGGGCCTCTCACTAACCTGGACAAACCAACAAAATCACATGCCCTATTCAAGATTCCACGTACTTATGATGTTCAACTAAATTTACCATACAAATAAGTTAGGAAATTAATAGAAGCCATTCTTATAGGTGTGAGGTGATATCTCATTGTAGGCCTGAAATTGCATTTCCTTTATAGCTAATCAAGGTGAGCATCTGTTTGTGTGTGTGCTTTTTTAGTCATTTTCGTTCGGTCTTTGGGAAAGTGTCTATTTGTATCCTTTTCCCATTTTATAATTCAGTTGTTTGTTTTTGTTGTTGTTGAGTTGTATAATTTCTTTATGTACACAAGATATCAAACCTTTATCTGATATCTGGTTTCCAAATATTTTCTCCCATTCAGTTGGTTGCTTCTTCACCTTTTGACAAAGTGCTTTGAGGCACAGAAGCTTTTGATTTTAAGCAGTTCCCATTTACCTGTTTTTGTTCTGTTGTTGTTGTTGCTTGTTCCTTGGGTGTAAAGTTTAAGAAGCTACCTCCTATTACTAGGTCTTGAAGATTTTACCCTATATTTTTTCTTAGGGGTTCTATGGTAATGGCTCTTAAATTTGATCCATTTTGAGTTAATTTTTATATGGGGTGTTTTTCAGTTTGTTATAGCTGCTAGAATGCAGTATACAGTAATGGAATGGCTTTTAAAAAGATGATTTATTAAGTTGCAAGTTTATGGTTCTAAGTCCTTGAAAATGTCCAAATTAAGGCACCAGTAAGAGGTTACCTTCACTCAAAAAAGGCTGATACCATCTGGAACACTTCTGTCAGCTGGGAAGGCACGTGGCTGGTCTCTGCTGGGATCTCTGGCTTCTGGTCACCTCTCCCAACTGGGAAAGCACATTGTGATATCTGCTAGCTTTCTCTCCTCATTTCATAAATCTTCCCTGGGGGTGTTTTCCTTTTTCATCTCCAAAGGTCTCTGGCTATGTAGGCTCTGCTGGCTCTAAGCTTTTTCCAAAATAGTTCCCTCTTAAAGGGCTCCAGTAAGCAACCCCACGTTGAATGGGTGGTTAAGCATTTACCACCCACTATTTGGTTGGTCATATCTCCATGGAAACAATAAAAAAGATCCCATCCAGCAATACTTGATTGAGATTAAAGAATATCGCTTTCCTGGGGTATGACAGATTCAAACCAGCACAGTATATATGGGAGAGGTCTTCTTTCATTCTTTTGGCTATTGATGTCTAGTTCTCCCATGCCCGTTTATTGAAAAGACTATTCTGTCTGGATTTGGAGAGCATGTTGAGGATCAGTTGCCCATAGATTTGGTGGTCTATCACCACACTCTCAGTTTGATTCCATTGGTCAGTGCTTCTATCTTTGTGCCAGTACCATGCTGTTTTGACCACTGTGGCATTAAGGTAAGCTTTAAAGTTTGAAAGTGTTAGTCCTCCTGCTTTGCTCTTACTTTTTTCGAATTCTTTGGCTATTCAAGGTCTCTTTCTCTTTGAAATGAATTTGATAACCAGCTTTCCCAAGTAGGTTGTTGGAATTTTATTGGTAGTGCATTGAATCTGTGGGTCAATTTGGGTAGAATTGACATCTTAACAGCATGTAACCTTCCTATCCATGAGCATGGAATGTCTTTCCATTTATTTAGGTCATTTTAAATTTATTTTAGCAGTGTTTTGTAGTTTTCTGTGTACAAGTCTTTGACATCTCTTATTAAGCTTATTCCTAGATACTTTATTCTTTTAGTTGTGATTTTCAATAGAATTTTTTCCTTAATTATTCCCTCATTTGGGTCATTACTTGTTCATAGACACATTGGTGATTTTTGTGCATTAATCTTGTATCCTGCCACTTTGCGGAATTTGTTGATTAGTTCATATAACTATGTTGTAGAATTCTCAGGGTTTTCCAGGTATATAGGATCATGTTGTCTGCAAATAGTGAAAGATTTTTGTTATTTTCAGTTTTTATTGATAATATATAATATATTCCCTTACCATGTAATCATCCAAAGTGTACAATCAGTGGTTCACAATATCATCATATAGCTGTGCATTTATCATCACAATTGCCTTTTTTGTGAAAAATTACGTATATACAAAAAAGCAATCAATTTCAAAACACATTGCAACAATTAGTTGAACAGATTTCAGAGTTTGGTATGGGTTACAATTCCACAATTTTAGGTATTTACTTCAAGCTGCTCTAAGATACTGGAGACTAGAAGAAATATCAGTATAATGATTCAGCAGTCATACTCATTTGTTAAGCCATACCATCTCTGTATAATTCCACCATCATCTTTGATCTTTCTCCCACTCTTTAGGGGTATTTGGGCTATGCCCATTCTAACTTTTTCATGTTGATAATATAGGGTTGGGGGATGGAACTAATTCTGGAAAAGCTGTATTTCAGGGTTTATCTGGTTCAGGGACCCATCTGAAAGTTGTAGGTTTCTGGAAATACCCTAGTGCATGGAATCCTTGTAGAATCTAAAATAATGCCTTAAGTGTTCTTTAGGATTAGTTTTGGTTGGGGTTTGATAAGTTACAATAGGTAGCAATGTCTAATGAAGCTTGCGTAAGAGTGTCCTTCATAGTAGCCTCTTGACTCTATTTGGACTCTCTCAGCCACTGATACATTACTAGTTATACTTCTTTTCCCCCTTTTGGTCAGGATGGAACTGTTGATCCCACGGTGCCAGGGCCAGACTCATCCTTGAGAATCATCTCTCATGCCACCAGGGACACTTTCACCCCTGGATGTCATGTCCTACATTGGGGGGAGGGCAATGATTTCACTTGCATAGTTGGGCTTAGAGAGAGAGAGGCCACATCTGAGCAACAAAAGAGGTCCTCTGGAAGTAATTCTTAGGCTTACTGATAGGTAGGCTAAGCTTCTCCACTACATACATATGCTTTACAAGAGCAAGACTCAAGATCAAGGTTTTGGCCTAATGATTTGGGTGTCCCTAATGTTTGACACAGTATCCAGAGTTTCCCTGGTGGTGAAGTTTAATAGTTCCATATTTTTCCTCCCATCTCTCAAGTGATTTTGGCAATACTGTTCGATTATCTGCTTAATTACTCTTAATATACTCTGGGATGTATCCAGGCATTGCATTAATCCATACAGTATTAAAGGCCCTCATTTTTATTCTGGGCTCCCTGTGCTTCGATTAAGTGATCTGTCCAGACAGGTTGAGTTAGATTATGTGCTACAGAAAACTTAGGTTCTGGACAAAATAATCCTTTCTTCCTTGGTCTTAAAGAGTAGACGAGGTTCTAAAATATATACAGTATCTTCCTTACCCCCTGTATTGTGAGTTACCTTAGTCCCTACCTGAACAGCTTCATTCTGATCTCTAAACACCAGGTTATACATATATAAAACACCCTCTCAAAACCCAGAAATAACAATTACCACTCTAGACTAAATTGTGACTGCTATAAGAGCTTACAGTCTAGGCCCCTCTCTTAGAAGTATTTTCAAATGAGACCATACAATAATTGCTCTTTTGTTTCTGGCTTATTTTGCCTCCCTAAATGTCCCACACTTTCATTCACAATGTTGCATGCCTCACAACTTTGTTCCTTTTTGTTGCAGCACAATATTCCATCATATGTATATACCATCGTTGGTCTATCTACTTCATAGTCAGTGCATCCTTCAGCCACCTCCATTCATTGGGCAGCATGTATAATGTCCAAAATCAACAGTCCATGAAATCTCTCAATTTTAGATAATTTCATTGTTCCCAAAAGAAAGATAACCAATAAACACACCCTCACCAAACAGAAAATCTAAACCTCCCCTTAACTCTTGTGCTTACTCCCATTATTTACCCCTGGTATTGCTGTGATACAGTTGATGTTTTCCTGTTAAACATAGCCCATAGTATGCAATAGCTGTTCCCCCCGCCCCGTACCCTGAACTTATACACACTTTTTACAAGATTCATACCTTTTCAGTAGTTCATGCAAGAACTTATTTACATTTGTAGTGTTACTCAGTGGGACTCATGGTCTATACAACCCCATTCAATCATGTTCACCTTAAATATGGTAATATTACTTCTAGACCCATTTGTAAACTGCTTTCACTTCTGTTTCCTTATATGTAAATTCAACCTCATTAGCTAACGGTTCACTCTTCTCTAGCTTCCATGTATCTCTAGGTCCTCTATATTCTGTATTATAAACCTCTAATTTTACCTTTACCATGGTCATCAAAGTGGAATCATACAGTATCTGTCCATTTGTGTCTGGCTTATTTCACTCCACATTATGTTCTCAAGGCTTACCCATCTTGTGTGCTTCAGAACGTCATTTCATCTTACTGCTGCATAATATTCCATCGTATGTATATACTACATTTTGTTAATCCACTTGTCTGTTGATGGGCAACTTGGGTTGTTTCCATCGTTTGGCGATTGTCAGTAATCCTGCTATGAATATCGGTGTGCAAATGTCTGTTTGTGTCACTCCTTTCAGCTCTTCTGGGTATATACCGATTAGTGGTGTTGCTGGGTCATAGGGAAACTCAATTTCTAGTTTCCAAAGGACCCGTCAAACTGTCTTCCATAGCAGATATACCATTATACATTCCTACCAGCAGTGCATAAGTGTCCCGGTTTCTCCACAACATTTCCCACATTTGTAGTTTCCTTTTTGTTTAATAGCAGCCATTATTATAGGTGTGAGGTGGTATCTCACTGTCTGTTGATCTGCATTCCCTTATAGCTAATGAAAATGAGCATCTCTTCATGTGCTTTTAAACCATCTGTGCAAATAATCAAAACTTTACTTCTTCCTTTCTGATTTGGATGCCTTTTCTTTTTCCTGCCTATTCCCTCTAGCTAGGACTTCTAGTACACTGTTGAATAATAGTGGTGACAGTGTGCATCCATGTCTTGTTGCCAATCTTAAGGGGGATGCTTTCAATCTCTTATCATTAAGTATGATTCTGGCTATAGGTTTTTCATATATGCCCCTTATGAAATTGAGGAAGTTTCCTTTGAGTCCTACCTTTTGAAGTGTTTTAATCATAAAAGGATGCTGACTTTTATTGGATGCTTTTTCAGCATCTATCGATATGATCATGTGATTTTTCCCTTTTGATTTGTTAATATGCTGTATTACGTTGGTTGATTTTCTTGTGTTGAATCACCCTTGTATTCCTGGTATGAACCGCACTCGGTCGTGATGTTTAACTTTTGATGTATCACTGGATTCAATTTGTTTATAAATTTTTCTATTCTTTCTTTAGTTCTGTCAGTAATTGGTTCATGCATTTTGAAATTCTGTTATTGGCTGCATGAATTAGGATTATTTTCTGTTATTGATAAGTTGACACTTTAGGCATTAGGAAATGTCTCTTTATTCCTGGTGTAATATTTCTTCTCTTGAACTTTACTTTGTACAATATGAATATAGGTACTCTAACTTTCTTTAGATTAATGTATATCCTTTATTAGTTAGGGTTCTCTAGAGAAACAGAACCAACAGGAAATATCTGTAAATAGGAGATTTATAAAAGTGTCTCATGTACCTCTGGGCATGTAAGAGTCTAAAATCTATAGGGCAGGCTGCAGGCTGGTAGCTCTTGTGGAGGTCCTCAAAACTCCCAGAAAAGGCTGGCTGGCTGAAGTGGGAAATAGAGATTCTCTCTTCTGAATCATCCTTAAAAGCCTTCAGTTGATTAGGTTAAGCATCACTCATTGCAGAAGACACTCCTCTTAGCTGACTGTAGAGGTAATCAGCCGTGGATGCAACCAGCATGCTCATGATTTAAGTCCATGAAATGTCCTCAGAGCAACAAATAGTCCAGTGCTTGCTTGACCAGACAGCTTGGCACCATCACCTGACCAAGGTAACACATGAACCCGACCATTACAATCCTTTTCCATTCTTTTAATTTTAACCTATCAGTATGGTTATATTTAAAGTGAGTATCTTATAGATAGCATGTATTTGAGTCTTGCTTTTTTATCCAGTCTAACAGACTCTACTTTTAATCCAGTCTCATAGTCTCTTTCTTTTAATTGGAATGTTTAGACCTTATGTACTTAATGTAATTATCTGTATAATTGGATTTGAGTCTCACATCTTGCTATTTGTTTTCTATTCATACTACCTCCTTGGGTTTCCTTTTATTTTCCTACTTTTATGGATTGAATTTTTTTTAGCATTTCATTTTATCTCCTCTCTCGACTTTAGTTTTATTTGTATATTTTAAATAGTTACTCTAGGGTTTTACAGTGTGTTTATTGAACTCATTATAATCTACTTCATCACTTAATGAATAATGTAAGATCCTTAGTACAGTGTACATGTAATTCTTTGTCCCCCATTCTTTGTGCTGTCGTCATTCACATTGGTTTACATGTTATAAACCTCACAAATACCTTGTTACTACGTTTACTTTAGGTGACCAATTATCTTTTTAAAAATTAAAAATAAGAAAATAAATGTCATTCATAATTATGTATTTACCATCTTTGTTGCTCTTTATTATTTTCTTTAGACGTAGGTTGCTATCTACTGTCATTCTTCCTGAAGAACTTCCTTTAATGTTTTTTGTAGTGCAGGATTTTTGGTGACAGATTGTCTCAATTTTCGTCTGAAAATGTCTATTTCCCTTTCATCTGTGAAAGATATTTTGGTTTATTTAGATTTTAGTTTAGTTTGTTTATTTTCCTAGCAGTTTAAAATTGTTCCTTTGTCTTTTTGTTTGCTTTACTTTGGACAAGGAGTCTGTGATAACTTTTATTTTTGTTCTCTGTATGTATCTACCCCACCTCCTGGCTCTTTTAAGATTTTCTGTGTATTATTGAATTTCAGCAGTTTGATTATTATATGTTTGGATATATATTCTTTGTGCTTATTCTGATTGATGTTTGAATTTCTTGAATATGTGGCTTCAGTTTTCCTCAGATTTGTAATTCTTTGGCCTTTATTTCTTCAGATTTTTTTTTCTGTCTTTTTATCCTCTGGGCTGGCACTCCAGTTACATCTTTTCTGACTGCTTGATTTTGTCTCATAGGTCCCTGATGGTCTGTTCATTTTTTTTCCTTCTATTTTTACATCTTTAATTAAGAAACCTTCTTTTTTCCTTGCAGTTATTAAGTTCATCCAGCTAATTTTTTGATACTGTAATTTTTATCTTTAGAAAATTGAATTGATCCGTCTAAAAACCTTTTTTTGTTGTGTTTCTTTAAATCATTTAATATATGTATAATAGTTGTTTTAAAGTTTTTATCTTTAAGGATATCATCTCTCTTTCTTTTGCCAGATTTTTCCCCCCTGGTATGCGTCACATTTCACCATTTTCTCATGTTTAGTAAGTTTTAATTGGCCTTTGAACATTGTAAACAACACTGTTGTTTGGATTTGTTGTCTGGATTTTATTTTTTTTCTGTATATTTTAATTTTGTTTTGGTGGCCTGCTAAATTTCTTGCAGATCAATTTGAACCTTTTGAGATTTGTTTTTAAACTTTGTTCTGGCAGGTGTAGCATAACCTTTACTGTAGGACTAGTTTAACACCACTACTAGGAGGTTCGATTGCTACTAGATTGCTTCAGCTTTCAGGGAAGTCTCTCTTCCCTTTGGTTGGAACTTGATCATTCCCCAGTTTTGTGTGAATTCTTGGATTTTTTTAACCCACTGCTTCCTGATCATTATTCTTTGCCTGGCCTTGTGGAGCTTAATCTTTTACATGACTGTATCATATTCAGCAAAAAACTATAGAGCTGCCCTGTCAAATATGGTAGCCATGTGGTTACTGAGTACTTGAATTGTGGCTAGTCAGAATGTAAATGTGCTGTAAGTATAAAATGCACACTGAATTTTGGGGATTTAGTATGGAAAAAAAGAATGTAAAACAGCTCGTGAATTTTTTTATATTGATTATATTCTGAAATTATAATATCTTGGGCATATTGAGTGAAGTTGATTATCTTCTTAAAATTAGCATCCCTTGTTTCTTTTAACTTTTAAATGTGGTTACTAGAAAATGTAAAATCAGAGTTCAGGCTCATGTTATATTTCTGGTGAATAGTACTATTCTAAGGAGCCCTTTGCAGATTTCAAGAGTGCTTTGTCTCCTAGGGTCCATCCTCTGCTATTCTGCCCACAAATTCCAGCTACTGTAGCTGTGAATTTCCATCTGTGTCATACTTCTACTCCCGAGTCCACCATATTTTGCTTAGTTTCCCTTGCCTGCACAGTTCTCCTTTGGGTATGCCAAAGGATTTGTAGAAGACACTTCATTTCCCATGTATCAGGGATTGCAACATTCAACTAGCTACCTGATGTCAAGTTCTAATTTTATAGATCTGGTCTGTTTTCTGGGTGATTACAGTGGAAGGACATCATAACTGCTAGCAAAAACCTTTTTAGGGCATCAGTACTGAGTTGGATGCCGACATGTGAGAGCTGACTCTCATTTGAATTAAAAAAAATGCCATTGCAACTATACCCTAAGTTTTGATTTGTAATGAAATGTGTAATTGAGCAAATTTTATTGTGTGTTATTTATGTTCTTTGGTTTGTTTTGAACAGTTTCCTTTTCATTTTGTCTGCACTGACTTTAAACCTGTTTGCTTTCATATAGAAACCTCTGTTTTGTTTGGCATTGTGTTATGCTCAGGGCAGTGGTGTCCAATGGGATTTTGGAAATTTCCCAATTTAAGGCAGTAATTTCCCTCACAATTGCACTTGATGAGATGCTTAGGTTTCTAGGTCTTGGCAGTTGAAACTAGGAATGTTGATATCATGTCAGTAGTACTTGGTTTCACTTTACTTTCTAGTTTATTGGCATTCACTGATTAGACACTATATAAGCTAATACAGGGAGAGATATGAATTAGGGAGCAGATTATTTATTTGAGCTCATTCGGGTCTTTAATTATCATTAACACTTCTAGGTATTGGCTAGTTGCTTAAATAAAGCATAATGGAGACATTAAGAGAGAGGAGTTTGAACCTTTGTTGAAATATTGTTTCATTTAACCATTCTTGTTAGTATGGAATATCGGAAATTGACAGTACGTTGTATCATAGAGTAAAACATGATAGTCAGCATTTAACTATCACTGAAATGATAATGCTCTTCAAAAGTCATTGCTTTCAGTGTGTGCTCTTTCAAAATTTTTAAGCCTTTAAAATTCTGTGTGACTTTTGAGATACCATTTTGTGTAATTTGTAGTACTTGTAATTGTGTTGAAAGTTAAAATATGTAGAAGTATTACTGAGACATTATCAGTATTTATAGATCTAATTTATGCTCATAGCAGATGCCCACCTGTTACCTGTGAGGGTGTCTGTCACATGTAGATGTTTATGTGCAGTGTATATCCAAATCTACTCAAATGTATCAGTCCTCTGAGACTAAGATTTGCTTTGCTGTCTTTGAAATGTGTTGCTAAAGTAGGCTTTTACTTTTTCATTTAATTCATTAAGCAAAAGCATTAACTCAGTTGTGGTTTTATATAGCAGTTAAAAAGCGTGCCTAGGTTCTAAACCTGGCTACACCACTTGATTAGCCATGAGCTTGGCTGTTTATGTCTTAGAATTTCAGTTTCCCCATAAGGATAATAACCTAGCTTTACATAGGTTAATTATATGTAAATCAGAGTACTTATTACTCCAGTGTTATTTATTGCTGCTGTTATGAAGCTTTTGTTCTTCCTGTTGTTATTATTGTATTAGGTCTTCCCTGAACACCTTTTCTAAAATTTTAAACTCCTCTCTCTGATACTACTTCCTTCCCTGCTTTGCTCTTCTCATTAAGGAGTTTCTGCTAACCCATATCTGATAGATTTCTTATTCATCTGACTTCTCCACTGGAATCTCAGCTTCGTGAGTCATGGGGATTTATCCCTAGCACTTAGAAAAGTGTCTGGAATATATTAGGCGCTAGTAAACGTTTGCTAAATGAATTATATTGAATGAATGGATTGGTTGCCAGACATTGACTAGACATTGGGGATATAAACATGGACAAGATATAAACATCCTTCCCTTAAAAAAAAGTGATAGTATAATAAAGGCAAATCATACTTAAAAAACTAACTATAATAATTTTGTCCCCTGGAATGGATGGCTGTGGTGAATCATGGGGATGGTCTCATTAACTGAAAATTTGATTCAGGTAAAAATCAGGGGGAAGGTTGTTTGCAGGCTGAGGTAAAAATTTGAATAAATTTTTTGAGCTTGACAGTTTAGGGTATGACATAGTCCAGGTAATGACAACATGAGTTTATGGGAATTAGAGGGAAGTTGGAACTGGGTTTTGGAGGGATACCAATTAGAGGTCCAAGTTTTCTTGCTCTTGGCTGGACAGAAGCAATGATATTTAAAGGTTTAATATGTGAAATTTAATGAGAACTGGCTTCAGCTCAAATATTTTAGTTCTAGTTTTATGTTTTGAAGGTGAGAGTGGTGTTTCATGTAGATTATTATAAAATAACTATAAAATTTTATTTTTACAATATTGCCTTTTAAAAGGTATTTGAAACCTTTGTACAAAACACAAGCCATCAATGACAATACATTTATTGGATTTAGGAACGACTTTTGATAAAGGAATATGTATCAACATTTGTAAGTATCACATTTGTATTCATCAATTATAAACCATGGTACAAGTTGCTAAATTTTAATTCCTACAGTGACTGACACAAAGCTGATAGAAAATAGATTTAAAAAATAATTAGTTTTGTTATAGATTGAGGACCCATGAATTATAATTTCACTTTGTATTACTGGATTTTAAAAATTGGTAATGCAGTTGAATTTGCATTCTATAATTCAGTAAAATTAGATTAAAATTAGAAATTAGCTTTTTGTAAACCCCTTTAACCTTGCAAAAAAAAAAGGCTTATTTTATGTGTTGTGCATCTTAAAGTTCAAGCTTTTAGTACTTAGTTTGTTATATAAAAAGAACATTTAATAGTTTTTTTTTTCCCCTAGAGGAAGTAGTCATTTCTAAATAGAAGTAAAATCACTGCTTCACAGTAATTAATATTGCTGAATCACAATGAAAAACTGGTGTTTCTGTGAAGAAAGTATCATTTTCATTTGGTGAAGCAGATTTACTGGGGGGGGGGGCAGAAGAATTACCCATTCATGCATTTCTAAATTATTAGAGAATCATCATAATTGATCCTGGCAAAGAGAGGAGTGACTTTTTCCATCTTACCTCTTCTACCTAAATGCCCTGCCACCATGAATCCTTGTCATTAAGCAAGAATTTAGCAGAACTGTGTTTGAAGGTACAGAGTGAGAGCAAATATCCTTTACCACATAATCCTTTGGGTAGTATTTACCAGTGTTCTTTTATTAATGCGAATCATTTACAGCTGATTGGTTTGATATTTATTTTTGGCATTTTATGTTCATTATTTTCATTTCATTGTTTCCTTTAAAAGATAAGTAGTGGAAAGTGCAAGCACACTGACATTATATTTGATTAGAAACTTTTTAAGGCAGTGGAAATTACCTACCCCTTGACAGTTTTCTTTTTAAAATGAGAATGATACAGTGAACATTTTCAGCTATTTTATTAGAAGTGGTAAATTCAGTTGGATGTGTGTATCTGGTAAATACAAAGCACATCAGTGATATAGAGGAAAGGTAAATGGAAATTAGGAAAACAGTTTTTGAACCTTGGAGTACATAGATGTTTCCTGAAAATTTGTGTGGTCTCCCCCCCCCCCCCAAATGGATTTGTGACATCAAGAAATACTCAGTTGGTTAACATCTTGTTTTTATTAGCCAAATAAAACAACTGATACATAAAAAAAATACTTTTCCGTCTTCAACATATACTTGTGAAGCTATATACCAGGCTTGGTTTTGAGTACTGGGGCTTTTTAATCCTGAATACCCTTTTAGAGTTAAGTATAATTACTAATCCATCCTATTTTTTCTTTTCTAAGGAATTAAATTTTTGAGAAAGGAAAAAAGAATTTTCTGCAAGGATCACATCCAACTGCACATTTTCCTGATATTTCATTTCCAGTAAGACACCTTTTCTTTTTCTGTGTTATGAAGTAAAAAAAAAAACACAATGGGAATGCTTTTTAAAAAATCAGGTCGTCGTTCTGATTTTGAATGGTGGTCACTGTAGAGTTTAGTTTGAGGTTTAATATAGACCAATTAAGAACACTTGTAAAGTCCACTTGAAAGGCTTAAGATTATGCAGTGGCAATTTCTCTTATATCTTGTCTGGCATGCTGAAATAATCCGATACTGTTTTATTTTTTTACTTCTTTCATATTTCATATCAATTACCCTTTATTAAAAAAGAAAAAAAAAGAAATCTAGAGTAGGTAGTCTGAATTTCTTGTGGCAATAAATAAAAGAAAGGAAGGGTTGGAGAACGTGAAGATTCAAGCTGAGGAAGGATTTTCAAGAAAGTGAAAGATGAAATGGATAAATCTAGCTATATCTCTTGAAAGATGGGGAGGGTCAAAGAGAAATATGAAGCAAATTTTAGGGAGCATTTTACAAATGTGAGCATTTTTGGGGGTCATTTTGAACTTACTGCCTTAAGTCATGGTCTCATATTTACAAAGCTATGGCAGTGTAGGGCATTTTGATGAAAAATTATACTGGTCTTGATTAATTTTCCAGCAATGTCATTTAGATGTATAGACCTCCTCAAAAGTTTTCACGAGTTAACTGAATTCCATCTTCTACTGAAAATTGATACCTTGAACATTTTAAAATGATGTAATTTTGAAAAATGTTGAAGAGGATGTTTTCAATGTGTTATAAGTAAACATTAACATTTTAAGTGTCAGATCTCATTGCACAAGCCTCATGATTGTTGGTAAAAAAAAATTGAAAAAATATCTTGTTTTTGTTGTTTCAAGCTTAGTTGTGGTTTCTGACATGAGGTCTTATTTTTTTCATTTAATAATGCAATGGTAGAGAGAAACTGCGTTTTTTGAACCTCCATATTGAGTTCTTTCTTAAAATATTCTATTCTAATATTAGTTTCATACATTTTTCTTGTTATAACTTGACTGAAAGACAGCTCATTTAATAATATCTTTTAGTTTGGAGAACTGGGAGAAAAGTGTTTTTCCAACTGAAGTACAGTATCTATCCCTCATTCCAAAACTTGATGTATAGGCAAGATAGGAATAATAAACTTTAATTTTCATTTTTAAATATAATGATTGGTTAGTCTTTAAATCTTTGCATGTTTTAAGTTGTTTTCTTTTCTCAACATTATTTAAATTTCTAATATATGTCTCATCTTTTGCATACTAACTGCTCAAAACCAAGTAATTTGAATTAAAGCTCTATAGGAATTAGATGATCTGATGTCCATAGTTCAGAGCTCTTCATTTTTTCTGAACCTCAGCGAGGGATGGCTGTGGGCATTTCAGCTGTCATTATTATATATATTTTTTCAGCTGTTATGTTTCAGGTCATGTTAAAGCTTTAGGAAATACTCTGTGCTGCCTTCTTGTCTAGGTTCTAAGGATGTAGACAGTGTTTTGTTCTTTATGGCAGGCTTTCTTGTGACTGGGTTGTAGTTAGGCAAGTACTTGCTTAGGAGTTTCTCTGAGTACTTAGATGGCTGTTCTTTCTTTTTGAGTAGATTAATGAGTTGATTGAAGAGACTCAGATTAGGGATTTTCCCTATAGCTCTGCCGTAATTTGAAGTAGAAAGTGGAGGGTTTGGCATGAGGGATTGGGAAAATATTCCCTAGTTTGTTTGTTTGTTTTCTTTCCCCTCCAAATAGTGGAACACCTTCGCTCCTTGGGCTTTCCTAAGTGTCAGGAAATGTGACAGGACTATGGATTACATTTATACCATATTTAAAGGTTGATTGACTTTTCATTTCTGATTTATGATAATTTATTAAATAAATTTTTTATTCTATTAATTAAAAAAAAATATTTCCCTCTGAAAAACAGAAAATTTTTACTAAATGTATGTATTGGGAATTTCTGTTGGAGTGGGTACAATTTGAGCTAAAGTTCTGGAGCTACTGAGACTTAATAATTTTTATTTTGAAATGTGGGTTTTGTGGTTTAAGAACATTTCTGAGTAATTATAGCAAAATTATGCTAGTTTTTTTTAAAGGCATATTTACTGCGTAAGCGCTAATGCTTATTTTCAATAATAATTGACATTGTATTTGTGGCTTGTGGGCGAGCATGAGATTTTGAAATTCTGTGTCGTTCTGAAATTGTGAATACCTGTCTAGCTTTTACTCTTCTTGCTTAAGCAAAGATATCATTCCTTTCATCTCTGGGGATAATTGGTGTTCTCACCAGCTAAGTATGGGATTTACAGTTTCTCTATGTCCTCATTTACACTTGGTATGGTCATTCTTTATAATTTTAGACATTATAGTGGGTGTATAGTGGTATATCATTGTGGTTTCAATTTTTCTTTTCCAAATGACTGGTGATATATATTTTTTTCGCCGTTTGTAAGTTTTCTTTGGTGAATGACTATTCAAATCTATTGCTCATTAAAAATTTTGTCACTTTATTATTGAGTTGTTAAGAATCTTCATATATACTAGATATACTTTATATAGAGAGACAAATGCTTTAACATAAATTTATTCATCAAATAGTTTTTTCCAGTCTGTGGCTTGCCTTTTCATTTTCTTAGTATATTTTAAGGAACAAAAGTTATGTTATGATGAAGTTCTTTTTTCTTTTCGTCTTCCCCCCCTTCTCTCTCCTCACCCACCTGCCTCTCTGTGTGTGTGGTTCATGAGTTTTGAATCCTATTAGAAATCTTTATTTAAACCAATCTTACATAGATTATCTCTTGTGTTTTCTTCTAGAACTTTTATATTTTTAGCTCTTACGTATAGGTCTGTGATCCATTTTGTGGTAATTTTTGAATATGGTGTGAGATGAGGGTTAAAGTTTATTTCTTTGTGTATGGATATAAAATTACTTCAGCAACATTTTAAAAAAAGATTGCACGTTCCTTATTGAATTTGCTTTGGTACCCTTCATTGAAAATCAGTTGACATTAAGTATGGATCTGTTTCTGGACTTTGTTCCAGTCCATTGATCTTTACATTTCTACTTTTTTTTGTACACTATGTGTCGGGGTCACATTTCATTATTTTTCCATGTGAATATCCCTTATTACAGCACCATTTGTTGAATTTTTGTTTGTTTGTTTTGTTTTGGGGGAAGTGCATGGACTGGGTATCGAATCCGGGTCTCTCACATGACATGCGAGAATTCTACCACCGAACTACTCTTGCACCCCCTACATCTGACCTTTTGACAATACTGTGCTCTCTTGATTTCTGTAGCTTTATACTAAGTCTTAAAATCAGAAGATATAAATTCTCTAATGTTCTTCCTTTTCAAAGTTTTTCTGTTTTATTGTTTGTTTGTTTTTTTGCTGTTCTAGGTCCTTTCCATTACTCTATGTTTTTAGAATCAGCCTGTCAACTTTTACAGAGGAGTTTAATGCAATGTTGAATGTGATTGCTTTAACTTTATAAATAATTTGGAGAGAATTGACCCATTAAAGATATTGAGTTTTCCGATGGATGAACTTGGTATCTCTACCAAGTTTAAGTCTTTAATTTAAATCTTTGATTTTCTGTAGGAATGCTTTATAGTTTTCAGTGTATGGTCTTAAGACATATTTGTTAAATTCATCCCTAATTATTTTATTTTTTTATAATACTGTAAATGATAACTTAAAATATTAGTTTCCAATTGTTTGTTGCTAGTATATAGAAATATAATTGATTTCTCTATAAAACTTTGTAATTTGGTGTTTTCATTTCTCAGCTGGGTTACCACAAATACCGTACTATGGGTTTGTTTAATAACAGGAATTTATAGGCTCACGGTTTCAGAGGCTGCAAGGCTTCCTTCCCCTGGGGTCATTTCCTTTAGGCTGGCCAGTAATATTTGGAGGTTTTTGACTTTTCTGTTACATGGCGGTGTCTTCTCCTTTCTCTTTTGGGTCTCACTGACTTCTAGCATCTTGCTTTTCCTGTGGCTTCTCTTTCTTTGTCTTTTTCATATTGAATGAAGACATCCTAACTAATATCTTCAGAGGTCTTATTTAAAGTGGATTCATACCCACAGGACCAGGAGTTAGGACCTGAACATTCTTTTTTGTGGGAGACATGATTCAATCCTCAACACTGGGATTCTACTAAGATTATTATTAATTCTAGTGGCTTTTTGTAGATTCCTTCAAATGTACTGCATAGACAATCATCTTGTCTGTGAATAAAGACTGTTTTCTTTCCTCCTTTTCAATTTGTATGCTTTTTCTTGACTTATTGCACTGGCTGGTAGTCCTAGTACAGTGTTGAATAAAGTGGTGAGAGCTTGACAGTCTTGCCTTGCTGTGAATCTTAGGTGAAAAGCATTCAGTCTTTCAATAGTTATAGACTTTTCTAGATATCCTTTATCAGATTTCAGAATTCCCTCTATTCACAGGTTGCTGAGAGGGTTTCTTTTCTTTTTTTAAAATGAATTCTGAATGGGTGTTTTTTTTTGTCAAATGCTTTTCTTACATCTATTCAGATGATTGTGTAGGCTTTCTTCATTTTGAGTCTGTTAATATGATGAATTGCATGGTCCGGGAAAGCAGCGATTGATTTTTGAATATTGAACCAACTAGTCATACATTTTGTCATGATGTGTAGCGTTTTTATAAAATTATCTCCATGGAGATTTGGCATGCACAATTGTAGGTATGCCTTTTCATTCAAGGTGAATCTTGATTAGTTTACTGGAGTCCTTTAAAAGGGGGAACATTTTAGAGAAATGTTAGATGCAGAAGTGACAGAGCCAACATGAGAACCAGACATTTGGAGATGCAGAAAGTGAGTGCCCTAGGGTAGCTGTTTGAAACCAGAAGCCAACAGATGCCAACCCACGTGCCTTCCCATCTGACAGCGGTGTTCTGGATCCATTGCCCTTTCTTGAGTCAAGCATTTGACAAACCCAAGCATGAACTCTCTCAGCTTTTGTCTCTCTGGTAATTTCTTTCTCTTTCCCTCAGTTTTGAAGGAGGGTTTTGCTGGATATAGAATTTTTGGTTGATAATTTTTTTTCTTTCAGGTTTTTAAATGTGTGATCCCACTGCCTTCTTGCCACCATGATTTCTAATGAGAGATTAGCACTTATTTGAAGCCTCCTTTTATAAGAATTGTTTCTTCTCTCTACCTGCTCTCAGAAACTGTCTTTGGCATTTGATATTTTAATTATGATGTGTCTCAGTGTATGTCTTTGAGTTTATCTTATTTGGAGTTCTTTGTGCTTTTTCTCATAGTATATCCATGTCTTTCATCAAATTTGTGAAGTTTTGAGCCAATATTTCTTCAGGTATTCTTTCTGCCCCTTTCTTTCTTTTCTCCTTGTGATATTCCCATAATGTGTGTATTGGTACACTTGATGGTGTCCCACAGATTGCTCAGGTAAAGATCTCTTTTCTTCATTCTTCATTCTTTTTTCTTTTTACCACTCAGAATGAATAATTTCTATTGTTCATATCTTCAAGTTCATTGTTTCTGTCTTTTTCCAGTTCTTATATGATGTTGACATCTTTGTGACATTCCACCTGAACTTGGTATCCATTTAAATTGAGAGGTGCCATGTTAAATCAATGAATTTTATTGACCTCTTTCTTGAAATGTATAATTATTACTGTTTTGTGCATAAATAGCAAATGATAGTAGGAACCAAGCAACCTCCATCCACATGACACTCACCTAGCAGTTTTATTTTCCCAGGGCCAGCCCTGTTGACATCTAGCTATTGTGATTTCTCTAATTCTCTGAAGATTGGGATTAGAAGGATTATTTTGTTTAAGTTACCTGGAAGTATGAGTAACAATATGAAGTAGGTGGAAGCTCAGGTTCCTTTGAAAGTGCTTAAGACTCTATCCTTGAAGGGTAGGAGAAGGTTATCAGTGTTGATGTACAGAATAAGGATATGTAGACCTTTCAGAAGGTCAGCCCTCTCTCTGTTTGCAGATATTCATGATTTTGGTATAAATCTGTACTCTGTTGTTTAGAAACATTGCAGGTAGCAGCACAAAGATTGAAGTGGAATGAGTAGAGACTAGTGTGAATATAGAAAAGGAATAGATTGATGTGTTAAAAAGTTAATAAAACATTTTAAAAAGTTATATTTTGAGATATCTGTATGACACCGAAGTTGAGCATTGAGAATGTGATTGAGTAGCTTGATAATCTCAGTTCTAGGTATTTGTTTTTTATGCACATTTCACATCAATTTGAATGTATTTTGATCTTCTTGATATTAGTAAATTTATTTTACTGCCAGCCAAGCTATCAAGAATAGTATGCTGGTTTGAAACTGTTATGTATCCCAGAAAAGCCATGTTCTTTGAATCCAATCATTTGGGGGCAGACCTATCATCAATTTCTAGTTCCTTTATACTTAAGAGGTTGATTCTCAGCTTATCTCTTCCCTCTCATATTTTACTCTGCAAGGAGTAACCAGGCTACACCTTCCACACTTAGCTTAGAAATCTTGTCCACTGAATGAATATCCAAGTTCATAGTTTGCAAGTTCTGCTGTGAGAATTTTGAAGCAGTCTTGTAAGGTAATTTTGAATTGTAGTAAGCAGTGAGTAGCTAAATCAACAAGGTTACTGTTTAACTGTCTGGTTTATCTTGATTATAGTCATTTATTAATTTGTCTTTTTTGGTGTCTCATTATGATTTGTATATATTAGTGAAGAATTGATTGCTCTGTTTTGAATGACAGCATCTATCACTCAACACTCCTTTTGTTGCTTACTGGTTTTTAGTTGAGGACTTAATTTACACACCATATTTTCTTGTAAATATTATGCTATCCTATAGACAATCAGTAGCAAGCATCTTTTTGTAGAACTGCATGGGAAACATTTTCATTTATGAGGCTATATATGTGTGTGTTGTTGCATGGTTTATCTTTATTTACAGAGCATTTTTTATTTCTAGCCCTCTGTGTCATCCAGTAATTTGACTGAGAAGATTTTGGTCTTATCAGTACTTTTTTTTTTTAAACTTTTTTTATTAATTAAAAAAATTAACAAAAAAACATTAAGATATCATTCCATTCTACATATACAATCAGTACTTCTTAATATTATCACATAGTTGCATATTCATCATTTCTTAGAACATTTGCATCAATTTAGAAAAAGAAATAAAAAGACAACAGAAAAAGAAATAAAATGATAATAGAGAAAAAAAGATTATACATACCATACCCCTTACCCCTCGCTTTCATTTACCACT
>PVIY010015896.1:0-52878 GCA_004026745.1 Myrmecophaga tridactyla
CACTCAGCCACCCAGGACACCCAGGTCAATGCCCATCTGTGATGTCACCTCCAGTGAGATCAGGATAAAGGAGGATGAGGGGTAGGGGTAAGGAACCCCCTGATTTTCTGGTGACAGCCGTCCCTGGCCTTGCTCCAGGACCACCCTCTTCTCACTCGCATTCTCTACTTTAGCCAGAAATATTTCCCTTCTTTTCTCCTTTCCTCCCAGCATTTTACCCAAGATCTTGGCATCTCCCGTAAGCTCCCTCTCCTCACTCTTAGTCGTCTAGTACCTTGGGTACATCTGTGCACCTTCCTCGAGGAGCCCTCATGAAAGAAATAATCCCCCCCAGACACTGGAGGATTTTAGTGATCGGCTTTCAATCCAACAAGTCAATTGCTGAATATCTACTGTCTCTCTTCAGAGACCCCATGGCGTACTCAGATCATGGTAGAAAACACTCCTTCTGCTGCCAAAGCCACTGCACTCTGAGGCTGGCTGTGTTGGCCCTTGCTGTGCCTTGGCTCGCCCCCTCAACTGCCTCTCCTTTTTGCTGCTATAACCATGTTCCAAGAGACTTTGGAGCATCCCTCCACAACAGCATTGACTTTGGCAGATTTCTTGGGGACCAGCGATGTCCTAACCTGTTTGCTTTTCCATGGCTGATGTTTGCAGGGGTTTTCTTGGAACCAGAATAGAAATCATCCCCCGTCCTTATGCAATTCCTCCAGCAGGCTCTGACAGATAAATAAAGCTCTCCACCCCTCCATCGGTCTACCTCTCCCCAGCACAGTATCCGGCTACCTGTCCACCTGCCAGGGCCTCTCCGGGGCAGCCATGAAGTCCCTTGTCCTGCTCCTTTGCCTTGCTCAGCTCTGGGGCTGCCACTCGGCCCCACATGACCTAGGACTGGGTTATAGGCAACTGAACTGCGATGACCCAGAAACAGAGCAACTAGCCCACGTGGCCATGGATTACATCAATAAGCACCTTGTCCGGGGATACAAGCATGTCCTGAACCAGATTGAGAAAGCGAAGCTGTGGTCTCAGGTAACTGAACCTCCTATGCACGAGCTGAGAGTACCTGCGCATGGAGCTCAACCGTGTGCTCAAAAGATCAGCTTCTCCCACCACGAATGAAACCTTTGAAGAGTAAACTCTTCTTATTTCTCCCCAGGAGTGAAGGAGGGAATGGGAGGGGGTAAAATGAAGAGTCTTTTGATACCGTGGTCTTGGGTCCCCAGGAGAGTGCTGGTGGGCAGGTGGAGGGGTGTGTAGGAGAAGAGAAGGCCTCAAATGATATTTTGAAGATCACAAGAGGGTAGGGTGGTTTGCTGGGAAAAATATAAAAAACAACACGCAACACTAGGGGTCCAAAGACTGGCTTCTAGTTGCCAGGTGACCCTGGAAGTTACTTCTCTTTCTCTGCCTCCTTTTTCCTCTCAATGAGATGAACACTGAGAATGAATGAAACGTGCATTTCAGTTGTACCCACTATATGCCAGGCCCTTTCCCATAGATCACTTTAGTCACTCCTCTCCCCCAAGCCCTGTTCATAGGCGTGTTACCCCTGGTTGATATAAGAGGAAAGAAGGCTCTGACAGATTAGGTCATTTTTTTTGTTGTTCTCAAGGTCATATAGTTAGTAAACAAGGAGACTAGTATTTGATTGCAGACCTGTGTTCTTTTCTCTACACAAGCTGCCTACCCAAGAAAGCTGCTCAGATCCCTGAGAAAAACCTACCACAACCAGGATTTACTTCCTCACACACTACATAAGAAAGTGATGCGGTCTGAAACCAATTAACAATAAAGGCCAAGCTGAAAATATGCCCTGGGGATCAGTTGAGAAATTTGAAAGGTGGGAAAAGGGCAGGAGTGTATTGTCTATTTTGAAATTAAACTTTACATC
Source organism: Myrmecophaga tridactyla (assembly GCA_004026745.1). NCBI lineage: Eukaryota > Metazoa > Chordata > Mammalia > Pilosa > Myrmecophagidae > Myrmecophaga > Myrmecophaga tridactyla. The sequence goes on from PVIY010015896.1 coordinate 1,895, forward strand.
TAATAGAAAGAATAAAAGAAAGGATAATTCTTTCAGCAAACATTTATTACAAGCCATCCTTGTGCAAAACCAGTGTCAGTTGCTATGGTAGATCATAGGTTGAACTTATGAAATTTCTATTTTTATAGGTCAAAAGCAGCCCCTAAAATGATAATTTTATATGAGTCCACCGAATATAAATGTGAGAGAGACGCAGGTTGTGCCCACCAGGGATTTACCAGGAAGAAAAATGGGACTGGACAAAATATTTGAGATCAGGATTGTCCCAGATAGATTTTTAAAGTGCTGCAACAATATTAAAATACGATGGTGGTTTCGAGGAAACAATGGCCAATTTAAGGGAAATAACACACAAAGTGCACATAGGAGAGAAAAGGTAAGGAATGGGCTTTGTAATTTTCACCAAAGGCAGAGCTTGATAGCAGCTTTCTTTGAGAAAGCCAGGAGTATCTGAGTTCTGTTCGCTGCACCTCTGAATGTTTTCAGGAAGTTAATTTGGGCACATCTCCACATTATAAAATGCAGAGCTCTCTCCAGAAGAGGAGATTCCGAAGCTCCAGATACTACTAGTGAGTGAAGCAGAACAGAAATCAGAGGCAAGCAGACCTGGGCTGAAAGGCAAAAAGGCATATTTGTACCTTTAGGAATTCCTGGGCTTTGAAGAAAAGGTACAGAAACAGATGCACTGGCAAGAACAAGTCCAAGGAATTATACAGGCTTCCCATCACTGTTTCCCCCTCAACTCCTTCCTCCCTTCCTTAGTGTCAGGGAGCCACGCTCTTCCTCTCAGCACCAGCAGGGGACAGTGGAGAGCAGTAACTTTGCATCAGGACATCTACAAACTGAACGTTTTTTAAAAAGAAAAAACCCAGGATGATGATGACAACGACAACAGCAAAACCGTTAGGAAGGAAAAGGAAATGGAAAAGGAAGAAAAAAGGAAAGTAGATGATGAGAGAGAAAAAGATGGAAAAAAAAGACTAAGATATTTTCGTGCAAAATCTTACTTTGCTGAAAGTTTTGAGAAAAAACCAAAGCTGACTTTGTCAAAGCACTGCTTGAAGGGCGGAGCTTTAAAAGTTGCAAAATAAATACCAACACTCATTTTTTTTAGCTTCCAAATCTTGGAACTCAGAGTAAGGAGTGTGGTTCCACCAGCTTGCCCAAGCCCACGCCTCCTTCTTCCTGCAAGCACCATTTAGCCTTTGCCCCGGCAAATGAGGAAAATCAGAGAAACCCTGGCCATTGGCTTGTCCACAGACCAGCCCAGAGCTAGAGGGAGCTGCAGATCAACAGTAGGATCTCCTCTCTACAGAGAAGTTGTATGGGGACGAGGGAATGGGTTTGAAGCCCAGTGGGGACTCAGGCTTTGGCTCCCACAAGAGAAACAAGGGGAAAGGCTGCTCACCTCTTCATTCTATTTCTCCACAGACATCCACCGGAGAGATATATAAGCTTGAAATAGAAACACTGGAAACCACTTGCCATGCACAGGAGCCCACTCCCGTGGAAAAATGCCCCGTGAGGCAGCTGCAGGATCACGTAAGTTCCCTGGACAGTTCCACCTCGGTTTCAGCAGAGCAGGCAGTTTCACTCAGCCTGCCAGAGCCTGTCTTTGTGGCCGGTTCGTAGGCACTTTCCAAAAGTGCCATTCGATGCCACTATCTCTAGCACTCATTTTTACAACCATTTGACTCTCCTATTGTAGCCCTCTCTGAAAGCAGTGAGTAACATTACAGCATTACCCAGAGAAGGTGCTTTCGTGAGGGCATGTTTAGCAAGCATGCCTGGGGGTGGAGGTGGGGGACCTCTCTTGGGGTGAAATGAGAAAGGCCAGTAGCTCCTCCGGGCCCTTCACTGTGGTTTCATTTCTCCAGGCTGTGGAAGGAGAATGCGATGTGCAGCTGCTGAAACAGAACGGCCAGATTACCGTGTGGAATTTAAAGTGTCATTCCAATCCAGGTAGAGATGACAATGATCATTTTTACTACCTTTACCCTGTAGAGAGAGTCAAGAAGGAATCGGAATGGTTTTCAACCTAAGTAGTTCTAGCCACTTGGTGAAGAAAAGAGGGAATCACATTTCCCGGGTTCTGGGATTTTAAAACTTGTTCTTTGAGGAACTGTTCTCATCAGAGTTAACTTGCCCCTCGATGACAGGATAGAAGCCAAAAGTTCGGCATGGCGTGAGCCACTTGCAAGTATAGTAAGCAGCAGAGAAAATACCCAAAGCTTTTGGGAGCGAATCCTAGTCCTTTCCAAATAAGCAGGGCTGGGGTGATTGCCGCCAGCAGTTACAGCCGGGATTCCGGGCTCTTCTCTCCCCGCACAGACTCGGCGGAGGACGTGCGCAAAGTGTGTGCAGACTGCCCCCTGCTGGTCTCGTTCAACCACACCAAGGTGGTGCACGCCGTAGACGCCGCCTTGGCCGCCTTCAACGCCCAGAGCAATGGCTCCTATTTTCGGCTTGTGGAAGTTTCCCGAGCTCAACTCGTGGTAAAGACCCAGAGACTTCTTTTTTATATATAAACTATTTCTACTGACAAATCTTCGCTCATGTACATTCCAAACATGGTATACAGTCAATGGCTCACAATATCATCACATAGTTGTGTATTCATCGCCATGACTGTATTTTAGAACATTTACATCACTCCATAAAAAGATATAAAAAGAAAAAAAAACCACTCTGACATACCATACCATACCCCTCATTGATCACTAGTATTTCCATCTACCCAATTTATCTTATTCTTTGTCCCCATTATTTATTTACTCTTTTCTTTTACTCATCAGTTCATTCCCTGGATAAAAGGGGCATCAGGCACAAGGTTTTCACCATCGCGCAAGACTGATAGAGTTTGAGGATTGGGCAGGCTGGTGGCACTTTGGGAATGTGTGTGGTGAAGGAGTGAGGGACAGGGCAGGTGCTACGGTGGCAGCAGCAGGGAAAGAAGGGTCCGGGGAGAAGAGGAAAAGAAGGCGTCCTGGGAGCTATGTATCATGAAGTCCAAAGAACCCTCAGAGTCTCCAGAGCTACCCAAACCAGGCTCAGTGTTCAGTGAGCGAAGTGTCCCTACTCCTCCCAGAATACTCATTTATCTCCCAGCACCACGGAAAACCTGCAGCACTCTCATAATTGCTACTAACAAAGGCGTGAGCTTACTTAAACAAGCAGGCATGCAATGGCAGGTTCTCAAGTGCCTCTTAAATCACTGAAAAAAAAATCTAATTGTACTGTGGGTAATTTAACACATTTGTATGCCCTAGAATTCTAATATTTAAGCAAATACTGTTCTGGGCCCCAGTCACGGCATCCTTGGAAATGCATGGTTTGGACGGTAAGTCTATTAACCAAAATATGTGAATATGCGATTTCTCAGATCATCCGATCCCAGACTATACCAAATAACAAATATTTGATTAAGTGTCCAGACGTGCCAAGTACTATAAGAAAAGTGCAAACAATGTCTTCCTTCCTTACGTCTAAATTTTTCACTGATCCTGTTCTATGAATTAGGTGGACGAGGTATTAATCCCTGCACTTTCCCACCCCATCTTGGAATAACCTGAACCTTGGGTCTCAAAGTGCGCTGCCAAGAGTGAGGGCCAGGGGAGTCCGGGTTCCAGCTCATACCAGCCTACAGTCTTCCTTCTGAATTCCTGAGTTTCCTATCTGAAAATTCGCCTCCACCCTAAATGATGGCCAATGGATGCCTATACCTCCTCAGGGAAGACCTGACTCCTACCCCTAACATTATCTGTACCGCAGGCACTTCAGCACACAGTCCAGGACCACTGTCCCTGTGTAAGCCGTTGTGTGTAAGGGACGGGGGCGGGGTCCTGGGACACACAATATGGTCTTCACCACCGTACTGTGCCCGCCCGGCCTGTTGCTACTTCGCTCCAGCCTCTCCTTTCCTACTTTTTCCAAAGTCTTGTTACCTCAAGAGCATTTTCTTTTATTCTCAGCCGTCTCTTCCAGATTCTGTCTATGTGGAGTTTGTCTTGGCTGCCACTGATTGTGTTGCTGAAGAGGTCACAGACCCAGCCAAGTGCAACCTGTTGGCTGAAAAAGTGAGTGTGCCAGGACCCGGGGTTGTGGCTGTCCAATAGAGGTGGTCAGAGAACAGAGCGTCCTGGTGTAGTTTGGGTCTTGGGGCTGCAGAAAAGAAATAACAGCATAAAATACCCACTGCCTGCGTGGCTGGATCATGGCAGACCTTCCTCTGGGGTGTCATCTCCCCGTCTCCAAGCTGTCATCAGCCACGTCACCCACTGGAGGCCCGTGGAGTTAGGAGAAAGGGAAGTCTGGTGAAGCCAAGTTAAGCTCAACTGCTGGGTGTGTGAAGTGTAGAGTTTCTAGACATGCCTCTGATATGAAAACTTTCAAGTCCTTGACCTAGTAATGCCCCTTCTAGAAGTTTAGTCGAAAGAAATAATCAGAGATGTTTGGCAGAAATGTATCTATGAAGATGATTTAACATAGATATAAAATGGCAAAAATATATATATCTTCATGTCCCACAGAAGGGGGTCAGTTAATAAAGTAGGGTATAACAGTAAGTAGAAAATTATTCAGACACCAAAAAATTGTTTTCAAAGACAAAAGAATAAGATGAGAAAATGCCATTATAGTCAATGAAAAACTCAGGACACAAAATGGTATAGTCGCAATGATCCCAATTTTTAAATTCTATGCAATAGTATTTTAAAATGAGAAAGAAATATATCGATGTTAATCGTAGTTATCCCTGGATCACCACCACTATTTCTGAAATGGAAGGTGATCTCTCTCACTCGCAAAATATTTCCATATTTTCTATATTATACAAAGAATTGTATATGTTCTTCCAAAAGCAGAACCCATAAACTTTCAGAAGAGTTCTGGTTTTGTTTTTTTTTTAAAGGATTAAGGATCAAATATTTTTTTTGCATCTGAAACTGGGGAAGAAATCTGTTTTTTTAATCAGATAGGGTAACTCCTCTCTTTCTCTGTGCAGCAATATGCCTTCTGCAAGTCAACACGTCTTGTGAAGGCTGATGGGGAAGAGGTTTCTGTGTCCTGCAGAGTCTTCCAAACGCAGGTAACAACTCATGGATACCCTGACGCTCATCTTCAGAATGCAGTGACCCCTTAACACTTATGTAGGGTGTTAATAATTACAGAGTCCTAGGCGTTGTGTCCTTTTGAACACCACAATATAAATAACAGAGGGAGCATGAGCAATTGTCAACAAATGGCTATCTGTTTTAGCCATGCCTTCCTGGGCCAAGACCTGAAGGCTACAGAGCAGAGCTATCCTAGGTAGCTGAAAAGACCACCTTTTAATTTGCTGGGGATGGAGGTGGGGTGGGGTTTAGTGGGTTATAGAGACTAGACTGCCTGGGAACTCCCAGTGTCTGCAGACGTAGAAGACAAAAACGGTGGCACTGATAGCTGAAGTTGGCCATAAGTTGGGGTCCTTTGACACATGGGGCATATATAGTAAGTCCACCATCCCCAAGACAGCTCTGGTGAGACCATCCCCCGTCCCCTGGAACCCTGTTGTCAATCATCTGGACCAAGGTGGTGCTTTGTTTTTTGCCAGCTTCTTTGCAAATAAAAATGATTCCTGTGAGGAAATTGGGTGGGGGGCCATAAATAGGAGCAAGAAGCAAGCTAACCTAAGGCCATGGTCCTCTCTCCAGCCCGTGGTTCCTCAGCCTCAACCAGAGGGCATTGTCAAGACACCCCTCACCCCTTCAGTGGAGCCGGCTGTGTCCGAGTTCCCTCCAGCTGATGTGCCAGCAGTTGCCCTGGTGTTGGAACCCGTGGTTGTGGTGGCAGCACCTGAGCTCCCTGCAGTGCACCGGGCACACCATGACCTCCGCCACACCTTCGCGGGTGTGGCCTCTGGGGAGTCGGCCTCAGGGGAAGTGAAGCTCGTTGTGGAGGTGAAGCCTGGGGCTCCTCTTCCCGGCAGTCCAGTGGTCCGCCGGTGCCCAGGGAGGATCAGGCACTTCAAGGTCTAGGGTGGACACAGCAAAAGATTGGAAGGTTTGGTGCAGTGGACATGACCACCATTGTGTCCAAGTCTGGGCACGGGTGGGTGGAATTTTCTGCCGGCAAAGCAAATGCCGCATGTGCTCTAGATTAAAATCAAGCCCTGAATCCTAACTCCTCCTCATTCCTCAGAGGCAGAGTGGGCAATAGTTACGTTTGATTGAAGGCATAAGGCTGGGAACGTGAGTGTCATGGTATGGATGGGAAGCTGCCGACCTTGTGTCCTCTGTCTTCTTGACAGAGACAACTTGAACCGTGACGATAAGAGGTGCTCTTGCAAAATTGAATCTGCCTGTTTATTAAAGGTGCCTGAAGAATCTTCCTTAATAAAAAAGATTCTAAACTGAAATGTGGTCTTGATGATTGCCAACTTCATTCAACCTCTGCGCACGTGTGTGCTCTGTCTTCCCATGCACAGGTCCCTAGGCAAAGTCAAAGCGAAAATACAAACAAAAGAGAACAAAAATCAACTGTACACAGGAAAAAGTGAGACTAGGATCTGTTCACAACCCACAGAATGTCTCCTGTTTCTTTATGAGAAAATATTTCTTTTCATTTTATAAGGGACAGAAAATATTGTTTAAGGAGGGCCAAATGTGTGAACTTTATATGACAGACCAACCATGGAACTCTTAGTTCTTTCTGTAAGGGAAAGAGTGGGGAAGGAAGGTGAGTAACCCATTAATAAGGTAACCATGTGACTTATTACCCATATAGGAAGCTTTTCAGCGTGAAAGAAACACTATTGATAATTATATTGGGATAACATGTGGTCACCCTAACAATTAACCAATTTAAGAATCAAGCTAAGTTTAGCTTTCACACAAGGTGATGCAGGCAGGGAAAGGGGAGGGCCTCTGACACAAGCCTAGAACTGGTGCCAAATCCTTGATGGCCAGACTCCTGAAAATGTAAAGCATAATCAAAGGGGGAAGCTTCGGCAGGAAGTTCAAATTAGTTTAGACTATCTGGATAGGTTGTAACCTCTGGAGTACCCAGTCAGCGGAGAAACAGGGCAGGGGGCTGCCAGCTAGGTGCAGGTATAACCGTTTCGACATTCTATTGTTTGGCACAGGCATAACACTGGCCACCATTTTGTGTTCAGCTGGGCACCCACTCTCGTAAGACTGTGAATAAATTCTTTTCTTCTCCATAATCGGGTGAGCATTTGTTTTCCTTCAGGTATGGCGTTCTCTCTAACAACCAATTAAGCAATAGCCAAGTTACCAGTTATCTGTAATTGAATGTTTTAACTTCTGTGGACATTGCTGCTCCTATTAGGGTAATGGTGGCACCGGTTGACTGAGAAAATATTGTTGGGCCCCACTGAACCAGCAGCAGGCCTCACCCTAAAAGAAGAAACAGGGGGACACCCAGTTGAGACTGTCCCAAACTGCACCACAATAAAAAAAGGCACTGAATGCTAGGGTGATCAGTCTTTAAGCATTTATTAAGGGAACTTGTGTATAGAGAGTTGTAGCTACCTTGAGACAGTTCATAAGTCTAACCTTACTATTATTGCTGTATAACTTTATAAATTTATGTGTATCACTCTATAAATTTGTACATGAATTTATAGAGTACATGTATGTAAATGAATGAATGTATGTAAATGCAAGCTTTCTCAAAGGAAGTAAAATAGGATGTCTGCCGTGCTGCTAGTCATGTCCAGGGCTGCATCACAGACGAAAGAATGCAGCTAAGGCCCAGCAAATTCTGTTTCTGTACTTTTCCAGTGTTTACCACCTGTTCCCATAGTAACTCCCACCTTGCTTTCTAGCTTATATAATCTGGAAACAAAGAATATTCTGGGCTCAGACTTTGGACAGGAGTCCTCTGAGACTGCCGGCAATAAAAAGCTTGTACACTTCTCAGAGGCTCTGGTGCTTTCTCGCGTGTTGTTCAGAGTTTTTCCCAACTACAGCCTCACAATGGACAGTAAGACTGGCAAGATGTTTATTTGAGTGTGTCTGTACCTATAGCAACCACTCTACAGGTTACATATGGTTGAGGGACAACAGTGGCTAAATGCTAGAGGTTTGGCTTAAGCTTTGGGAAAACTTCTTGGTGTGTGCTTTAATAAAACCAAACAAGATGTGCTTGGGGCAGGCAGGGTGTAAGGTTACAGCAGCTAAACCTGAACATATATTCAGGGAGTTATGGGGAGGGATACTTGAGGAGAGGGGGCAGGGGCAAGGTCAATCTTTAGTCAGGTAGGAGATGCTATCTGGATTGTACAATATTCAAGTGAAAATTAATTTATAATCCTGTGCAAGAACTCTATGGCCCTCGAGCAGTGGTGTGCTGGTAAATGATTATGAACCAGCTGAGGGCAAAGGGAATAGGCTGAAGTGGGGGCAGTGGGCTGCTTTGTGGCATTTGTGGTTTCTGTGACATAAATACTCCCATCACGGTTTTAAGCAACCCACAAGACTTCAGCCTATTTGCAAAATTCCTGAAAATGTAACAGTTGGCTCTCCTAAGTGATAAGAGCTGGTTCCAGCACACTGCTCACCTCAGGGATTTATGGCAAGCAGTTTGGGAAACATTTCTGTAAGTCACAGTTGAGAAACAACTATGAGAAACATCAAGAACTTAGAAAAAAGAGAAATAGCAGACATTTCACCAAAAAAGAATAGAATGATGGCAAATAAGCACATGAAAAGGTAATTACCACTAAACACCTATGAAAATGAAAATGGCAGATACTGACAAAGCAATCCTGGAGGGAATGAAAAGCAGTTGGAACTCTTATAGATTGTGGTGAGAATGCAAAATGGAATGGCCACTGTGGAAACCTGTTTAGCAGTTTCTTACAAAGTTAAACATAAAACTAACCATACGTCTTGGTTTTCTTGGCTGCTGAAGCAAATGCCATGCAATGAGTTGGCTTAAACAATAGGAATTTATTAGCTCATGGTTTTGAAGCTAAGAGAAAGTCCAAATCAAGGCATCATCAAAGTGATGCACCTGAAGATATGTTCCAGAGCTGGCTGCCAGCAATCCTTGGTCCTTGGCTCCTCTGCCACATGGCAATGCATGTGGTGACTTCTCGTGGCCTCTCAGTTCTTTTCCAGGTTCCACTGAATTTCAGCTTCATGAAATTTCAGGTTCTTGCTTCTTGTGGATTTCTCTTTCTGTCTGAATCTCATTCTGCTTAAAAAGGGCTACAGTAATGGGTTAAAGACTTATCTTGATGGAATAGGGCCACACCTTAACTGAAATAACCCAACAGAAAGGTCCTACTTATTATGGGTTCACACCCACAGGAATGGATTAATTTTAAGAACATGTTTTTCTGGGTATATATAGCTTCAAACTGCCACACCACCCTCTGCACCCCCAAAAACGACATGTTCTTTCAATGCAATATACAGTCCCAAAAGCCTTATGTCATTTCAGTACAATGCTTAGTACAAAGTCTCATCAAAACCTGTTATTAGGTGTGACCCATCCTGGGACACAATTCCCCTCTGTGGACCTGTGAAACTAGAAAACAATTTATCTGCTTCTGATATGCAATGGAAGGGCAGGCATAGGCTAAACATTCCCATTTCCATAGGGAGAAATTGGAGGGAAAACAGGAGTTCCAGATCCCAAGCAATTCTGAAACCCTGCAGGGCATACTTCATTAGATTTCAAGATGTGAGAGGCATCTGTGGTGTGATGTTTTGTCCTCCAGACCTGATGAAGCAGGAGCCCTACTGCCTCCTATTGCTGGATTGCAGAACAGTGGTTGCCAGAGGTTAAGATGGGAAGAGAGTGTGGTTATAAGAAGATGGCATGAGGGAATTTTTTAGGTGATGGAATAGTTTTGGTAGCAGCAACATGAATTCATACTTGTGTTACAATTGATAGAACTTTACATAACTAAGAAGGTAGAACTTACTTAGTACATTAAATTCTCCTAAATATTTAAATGTTAATTGTAAATTTATTTAATCAAACTTTATGCTGATTATTTCACTATCATGAAAAGTCAAACAAAAAATCACAGAACTGTACACTAAAAGGAAGAAATAAGCTAGTTTTACTAAATGATAACTAAACTTTTTTAAATTAAAAAAATAATTAGAAAAAGGGAATTAAGCTAAAATACATCACTTAACAAATTAGAGCAGAGAAAGCCAATTACCTTAGAGACATGGAATGACTCCCTAGCCAGAGCAAGACAAGAAAGAAACTGTTAATTAGAAGAAGAAATACTCTGCCCTACAAGCTTTGGAAACACAGAGTTAGGGAGGCATACTCTAGCAGTATACATGCGGCTCCATCTAAAAGAGCGTACGTCCTGATGCCCTCTCATGACAGGTATAGACCTGGAAATGGAGTCACTTGCTCATGCCAGCCTAACTACATTTGTTCTATAGATATGCACCAAATATCCCTGTGCCAAGCAGTGAGCTGTTCTCTGGAGTATAAAGCAAAACATGACAAGCAAACAAAACAACAACAAATAAAAATACCTCATTAAATGTTTGAACTATTTGGTTCCTGTGTTTTAATTCTGAGCTCACTAAGCAACTTTCTTGATTCTGGCTTAGGTTCTGAATATATGCCCTTGCATGGAAAAAATATGCTTGTGGCCATTAAGATTTTCATCACGAGTCTGATTTCTACATTGGCCTTCTGGTTAGCACACCATTTCTGAGGTGATTGGTTAACACAGGACAGCCCCCTAGAGGAAAAATTCAGTCAACTGGCTGATAAAATTGGGCTTCTGAAGCCCACATACCGAGCTGGGGTGAATTCACTAATGTGGACCCAATTGTAAACTCCTGGTGGCTGACCTGGAACGCAGATGCAATGGTCAGACTCAAGGCATACTTGAGTCAGAGTTCATGAAACCATGAAGACCGAATTCACATTGGATAGCAGAGCAGAAGGATGGAAAGAGCCTCGATATTGATGGAAACATGGAGCCCCTGCAAAACACCCCTGGACCACTTACATTGGGGGTTTAGGTCACCTGAGAGCAAAAAAAAAAAGCTGCTATTTCATTTTGAAAACTGTTTTTAGATCTCAATTACTACCAGCCGAACAGAATTCCTAATTGATACTGCTTCCCTGATCCTATGGGACCCAGGTTTTTCTCCTCCCTGCTGTTAGGCAAGCGGTCGTTAAAGATTCCACACAAGACAGCAAGTTAAAGCTTAATCGTTTATTGAGACAGAGAGAGTTTGAGAGCAAAGAGAGAGCCAGGCAGGTGGGAGGTAGTGAAACCTGTTAGCAAAAGGAAAGGAAAAATGGCTCCAACTCTCTTTCTGACGGCTTGTAGTTTTTAAGGAAAAACTGCGCCAAGAGGGATGGGGTGTGACGTGTGGCCGCAGGCATCACTGGGAGGTATCAGGCTGGTGCACATCATGACGTCATGCTCGTGGTTATCTGGTCTGGCCTCTGGTGGGTGGGGCGCTGGCACATCTGTGCTCATCTATCTTGCCGGCACATCAGGTCCTGTCAGAGCAGCTGCTGAGAGACAGAAACTGAAGGGACCCCCAGGCCACAGAATCCATTTTGTATGTCAAGTTTTATTTTCTGAGACCTGACACGTTCTGACTGTTCTTTCTATATTTGTTTTGGTTGGTTTATCTTTCTGTGCCCTCTGCCTGTCCATGTTCCTTCCGTCTTTGAAAAAGAGAGAAAGAAGAAGATGGGGCACGGTGCTAGAGGAAATATTTAGTGGCGCACTGGAAAAGGGAGCCTGGCAGTTCTGTCAAGGACTGAAGTCTTTCCATGAAAAAACTTGTAAGAGGCAGCTTTCACCTGGTTCTGAAAGACACCCGCCCGTTTTTGACCCTTGTATACACAGGTGTGGCTGTGAGGGAGCCATCCAACGATTAGCTTATGTAAATAGGGGAATGTGGGGGTGCAAGGGTAGCTCAATGGTAGAATTCTTGCCTGCCATGCGGTTCCCAGCCCATGCACTTACCCTCCCCCCACCGAAAGAAATTCAACAAATGGTGCTGCAATAATGGGATACTCACATGGGAAAAGAATGAACTGTGATCCTGGCCATGCAGCATACAAAAAAAAAAGAGGCTGGGGGAGTTTATTGTCTTGTGTCCTGGAAATTCAAATGGGTAGTTCTTGCCTAAGGCATCTGCATCCAGGGGCTAGAAATACGTGATCAGGACTCTCTCTCCCTACCCCTCAGCAGTGCCTGCCTCTGTTTATCCTTGATGTTAGCTACGATGGCCACTGGCGGCCTCACAACCACATCAGCACGAGTGCCCAATTCTGAAGGACAAGAGAAAGGCCAATTAAAGGCCAAGGAAGGAGCACTGTGGGCCAGAGGCATAGTAGGCGCAAAGGCCCTGAGGCAGGAAGGAGATTGATGTGGTCCAGGAATTGAAGAAGGCTAGGGTGGCTGGACTGACGTAAGGAGAAGAAAGAAAAGAGTTGTAGAAGATGAGTTTGGAGAAGTGGGGGCAGATTATGAGGGCCTTGAGGCCCCAGGAAGGAGTTGGAATGTTATTTAGTGGGAAGCCACTAAAATTTTAAAGCAGGGAAATGACATTGTCTGATTTACATGAAAAGATCACTCAGCTGCTGTGGTTCTTGATGTGGGGATGGGGTGAGGTGGGCTGAGTGGTGCTATCCCCCACTGGGGGGCATTTGGGAGCCAATGGAAACACTGAAGATGGTCACAATGGACTGGGATGCTACTGCCATTTAGTGGACAGAGGCCACAGATGCTAAACATTTTGAAATGGATAGTACAGTTCCAATAATGAAGTCCCAACAGTAAACAATGATTAGTTAACGCCCCCAAATAACTCATGTTGTAAGTTAGTGTAGGGAAAATGGGTTGTAGCTGGAAAAGAGTTGTCCACAAAGATAGGAAGTGACGGGAGCTTTCTACAGGATAAATAAGTGTGTGTTAGGCTAAGGTGGGGGGCAGCAGACATGGTAAAGCGGACAAAATTTGGAGGTAGAACTCTTAGAACATGCTGATGGATTGACATGGAAATGAGGGAAAGAGAGACCAAGGATTACTCCTGGATTTGTGGCTTTACTAACTGGGTGGTGCCATTTACTAAGGCAGAGAACTTTGGTTCATTTATTCGAATTCCCTCAAGTTCCTCTCTTGAAATTGCTGAGTTTAGTTTTCTGAGTTTGGCTAACTCATATCTTGGTCTCTCACCTCTCACTGAAGCAGTGACCTGCATGACCTGGGCCCAGGAGCTTCACCTTCTCACTGTCCTCATTGTACAAATATGTACAAATCCCTGCCCATATAGGGCTGGCAGCAGGACTACATGAGAGATAGACATATATGCAAAGAACCTTCCTGACCCATTCTAAGATCTCTGTAAGTGCCTTCCTTCTGTACCTTCTCTTCCTGTCCTCTAGATTTAGTGGCTTCAGAAGATTATGTCCTTGATTGTGGTGGTCTGGAGCTGTTTGTACCCCAGAAAAACATGTTCTTAAACTTAATCCATTGGTGTGGATGGGAACCCATTATAAGTAGGACCTTTTGATGGGTGAGTGAAAGTGTGACCCACCTCAATCAGGATGGGTCTTAATCCTACTATTTGAGGAGTCCTTTTTAAGCAGAACGAAATTCAGACAGAGAGAAAGCCATGGGAAGTAAGAAGGTGAAATTCAACAGAAACTGAAGGAGCATTGAGAGGCCACCATATGACACAGGGGCCAAGGACCAAGAATCACTGGCAGCCAGCCCCAGAATGCCACGGTCTTCAGGGAGAAAGCATTGCCTTGGTGATGCCTTGATTTGGACATTTTCCTGGCCTCAAAACTGTGAGCCATTAAATTCCCATTGTTTAAGCCATATTTTTGCATGGTACTTGCTGAGCAGCCTAGGAAACAAAAGCATTGACCTTCCCTTAAATCAGTACTCTTTGCTTGCTTGGTACGTTTGCCCACACTCGTAATTTAACATAAAATTAACATGCTTACTAACTAACATAAGTAACTTTCAACTTTAAGACTGCAGCTCAGACCTCTTTCTTAAATTCCAGCATTGCATTTCCAAATGCCTCCAGGCTTTAAACCTAGAACAATTTCCTATGTGATTTATTTTACCTCAGAGATGAGTACCTGAAGACTTAGCATTATTCAAAATGTGCATTATTCTAGAATAACTTCCACCCAAGAATATTCCTGGAGAAGATAGGTTATTGGAACTGTTAAATACACTGCCACTGTAGTACATTTTTGCTTTTAATGCTGCTCTGCATTTTCTCATCATCTTTAATATTTTACACTGCTCTCACCTAAATTAACAGCTTTGCATATGTCTCATTTACTTGCAGTCTTGGTGGCTTTCCAAGTTGTTCCAAAGTTGTTGAATTTCAAGTATATTTTTCAGTACTTGTATCAGTACCACAAATTAATAAACAGCTATTGGATACTAGGTTAATAAAAATATTTACAACTATAATAGACATCATCAGCATAACAGAATAGTGATCATCAAACTTACTCTTCAATATTTTGCTGCACTTGAAAAGCACTGTGGTTCCCATGATATTGACAAAGCATGATGTATTTTTTTTCCATGTGACAGCCATATGCCAGTGTCATAAACAAAGCTTACTTCCTTGAAATATATACAATCTTTGGCTGATTTTTAAAATTTAAGGGGCTCAAATTGATTCAGATTTTGTGTATAAGGTAAGATTATTCCTATTTTAATAGCTCATTATTTAAGATTCGCATGATTAAAAATTCCATAAAATGTAGTTATATTGTATGTTCCAAACCTCAACTGGCACATTTTTCTTACAAACTGACCCCTACCCCTAAACTCTGGATCTTTCTCAAGTTGATTCATAGCACCTAGTCACCCAGTGATTACAATTTCAGTTATTATAAGGTTAAATCCTATTTACTAATACTTACAATTTAAAGCAAAAATACATAACTTACACATGTAACAGGCAATATAAATTTCCTAAATAGTCATTTTCCTAAAATTATTGCTGGTGGTGCCATATATTACTACTCCACCTCTTAATTCCCCACACCATTGTGCCCCAACCCAAAAGCCACTAAGTAGTTTTAGGAATATGTGAAATACAGTGTATGTTCTTAGCACTCTAGGTGTGTTTGTGTGTGAGAGAGAATATATATACATGAACAACATTCATTCATCAATTAATGACTACAACCTTCTTTTCATATGGTCTTTCAGAGCAAAGAATGTTCATCATAGCATTATTTGAAAGAGCAAAAATTCGAAATAATCTACTGTATTAGTTTGTTAAACTGTCGGAATGCAATATGCCAGAAATTGAACAGCTTTTAAAAAGGGAATTTAATAAGTTACAAGTTTACAGTTCTAAGGCCACAAATATGTCCTAACTAAGAGGCATCCAGAGAAAGAAACCTTGGCTCAAGGAAGGGTGATCTGGGAAGGCACATGGCTGGTGTCTGCTGGTTCTTCTTCTTGGTTCCATTGCTTCTGATGCCAGTGGTTTCCTCTCTAAGCATCTGTGAGCATTCATGTAGCTGCTCCGGGACAAAACGCTGGTTTCATCTCTTACCTTAGCATCTGCTGGGGTCGGAGATTTCTTCTCTTCACGTTTTGGCTATTTCTGTGAGTCCTTGCTTAGCACCTGGGCTGTTTCTGTCTCAATCTACAAGGGTTTACATTGGCTCAGCAACATCTGCTCTCTCCAAAATGTTTCCTCTTTTAAACTAATCAAGACCCACCTGGAATGGGTGGAGTCACATCCCCATCTAATCAAAAGGTGACACCTACAATCAGGCACGCTAAATCTCCACAGAGATAATCTAATCAAAAGTGTCCACCCTACGCTGTTGAAACAGAATTAAAAAAATAAGGGCTGCCCTGACAAGATTGGATTAGGATTTAAATATGGCTTTTCTGGGGTACATAATTGATTCAAACCGGCACATCTATGTTTTCAATAATAGATGACTGGTGAACAAAATTATGTTAAGTCCATTCCATAGACTACTATGCATAAATTAAAAACCATGTTATGAAAAAGTAAGCATTCATGTAGGAAAATAATTGCAATGTATTTTGAAACAAAAAAGAAAACGCTTTTAAAATGCTGTGATCCTAACACCAATCCTGTTCAAACTCTTCTGAAAAGTAAAGAAGAAGGAATAGTTCCTAACTCATTCTATGAAGCTAACATCACCCTAAGACCAACGCCAGATAAAGGCACCACAGAAAAAGAAAATTTCCAACCAATATTCCTTCCAAATATAGATGCAAACATCTTCAACAAAATACTAGCAAACTGAATCTAACAGCACATTAAAAGAATCGTTCACCATGATCAAGAGGGGTTTATCCCAGATATACAAGGATGGTTCACCATAAGAAAATCAAATTGATGTAATACACCATATTAATAGAATGAAGGCAAAAGTGATCATCTCAATTGGCACAGATATGACATTTGAAAAATCCAGTACCTCTTCTTGAAATAAACACTCAGAAAACAAGAAGTAGGAAGGAAATTTCCTTAACATAATAAAGGATATTTATAAAAACCCATAGTTAATATCATACTTAATGGTGAAAGACTGAAAGCTTTTTTTCTAAGATCAGGAACAGGACAAGGATATTCACCATCACCACTGCTATTAGTCATTGTACTGGGAGTTCTAGCCAAGCAAAGAAAAAGAAATAAAAGCATCTAAATTGGAAAGCACAAAATAAAACTTTCCTTACTTGCAGATGACAAGATTCTGTACGTAGAAAATCTTGAAAAATCCACGACAATGCTATTAAACCTAATAAACAAATTCGACAAAGCGGCAGGGTAGACGAGCAATACCAAAAAGTCAGTAATCGTTCTATACACTAGCAATGAAAAATCTGAAGAGGAAAGCAATAAAAAAAATTCTACTTACAACAGCAACTAAAAGAATCAACTATCTAGGAATAAATTTAACCAAGGATGTAAAGGACTTTGTATTAGCTAGGGTTCTCTAGAGAAACAGAATCAGCAGGAGATATCTGTAAATATAAAATTTATAAAAGTGTCTCACTTAACCGTGGGGATGTAAGAGTCCAAGGTCTGTAGGGCAGGCCGTGAGCTGACAGCTCTAATGAAGGACCTCAACGAACTCTCAGGAGAGGCTGGCTGGCTGAAGCAGGAAGAGTGATTGATCTTCTGAATCCTCCTTAAAAGCCTTCAGGTCACTGCAGAAGACACTCCCCTTAGCTGATGGACACAACCAATGTAGTCATGACTTAAGTCCATGAAATGGCCTATAGCAACAGACAAGTCAGTGCTTGCCCGACCAAACAACCGGGCACCACCACCTGGCCAAGTTACCACGTGAACCTGACCATGATAGAATTGTACACAGAAATCTACAAAAAAACAATGCTGAAAGAAATCAAGATCTAAATAAATGAAAGGACATTCTGCATTCATGGAATGGAAGACTAAACATAGCTAAGATGTCAACTCTACATAAAGCAATTTACAAATTTAATGCAATTCCAGTAAAAAAAAAAAAAACCTAATAGCTTTCTTTTCAGAAATGGAAACGCCAATCATCAAATTTATATGGAAGGGGATTGTCAGGAGAAGGCAGAGTAAGGAGTGTTAGGACTCAGTCCTTCCACCAAAACAACTATTAAACAGCAGGAACTGTCTGCAACAACTATTCTGAAACCCTGGAGTCCAGATGGGCGCTGTACAACATCCAGGGAAGAGCAGGAGGAAGAGGCTGATAAATTATGGTGAAGAATAGTAAATTCCTCTCTGCACAGGGCAGCTGCAGGTTCCCATTCCCACTCCCACAGCAGGCCACCATGGGATCCAGCCCTGGCTAGCTCACTGGTGACAGAAAGGAGGTAAATATCCTCTTACCCATGAATATGTCTGGACACGGCTGGTCATTGGTCAAGGCTCTTGATTAGTGAATTCAGATCGCTGGGGGCCCAACTCTGAGGGCAGCTACAGTTTCAACCCCCCCCCCAGAGGAGGTGGGGGTAAGGACTAAAAGACACTGTACTTTGTCAGGACTATGGGGGACAAGTTAGCTGAAGGGCTGCATGAGCCAGGAAAGCTCAGCTTTGGAGAGCCGTCAGAGAAGCTCTTGGAGCCCTTCCAGATCATACCCACTGGACACTCTGAAGCTGTCCTATGCCCACTTTGTGGATCCCTGGCCCTGCTTGGGTTGGAAAAGATTGGCCAGGGTAAGTCTTTTCTGGGGTAACCATCCCCCTAGAATTTTCTCTCCAGGCAAAAGCAGCTTGAGACTGTAGAAAAGAATGTAAGAATGTAAGAAAACAAAAAGAATGTAAGAAAACTACAGAGGTGGACAGTCTCCTGCTGGCTTCGAATGCCCAGGAGAGGGAGACCTGTGCCCTAGGAAGCAGAGGGGATGAGCAAACTCCTGTAAACAGGAGAACTCCAAAACTAGCAAGCAAGAGCCCAGGATGAAACAGAAGCCCAGAAAGACAGGATAAACCCTGCACACTGCATCTGCACTGGGCAGCGAACCCTTCCTGAAAGGAGGGTTGGAGCTCAAGAAAATCTTGAAGGACAGCTGATTACAATACCATGAAACAGACATCTCAGAGAATAAATCCCAGAATTAACACCTCAACATATTAAAATGTACAGTGTGCAACAAGAGTACAAGGCAAACAAAGAAACAGGAAAAAATGGCCCATCCAAAAAAGAGGATAAAAATCAGGAACGCACAAAGAAGATGAAAATGTGGACATAGTGAACAAAGCCTTTTTAAAAATTATCTTTAAAATGCTCCAAGACAGGAAGGAAAATACAGAGAAAGAACTGAAGGATATTGGAAAAATGAATGAGCAATATGAGTGACTTAGTAAAGAGTTGGAAATTTTGAAAAGGAACCGTTGTGGCAGCAAAAACAGCATACAGATTCTTCTCAAGTCCCCGGAAACACCATATGCTGGGTCACAAAACAAGACTTAATAAATTCAAATATATTGAATTCATACAGTGTATATTCTCTGACCACAATGGGTGGCACTAGAAATCAACAGCAGAGGGAGAAAGGGAAAACTCACAAATGTGTGGAACTTGAATAACATAGTCTTTTTCTGTAACTTTTTAAATGCAATTTTATTGAGATATATATTCACATACCATATAATCATTCAAAGTGTACAATCAATGGTCCACAATATCATCATATAGCTGTGCATTCATCAGCCCCATAGATTTTTCTTTTTCTTTTTCGCATGGGCAGGCACCTGGGTCTCCAGCATGGCAGGCAGGAACTCTGCCTGCTGAGCCACTGAGGCCCACCCTTCCCCATAGATTTTTGACTGTTCTGATTATTGCAAAAAATAAAAATAAGAAAGAAGATCAAACATCCTGTACCTGCCCCCATTCTCTGTATTATTTAGTTATTTTTGTCTTTAATTTCTTACTCATCTGTCCATCCGATGGATATAGGAAATGTCAGTCACAAGGTTTTCACAAGCATATGATCACACCTTAAAAGGTATATCATGGCAGTGTAAAGGTGGCTCAGTGGCAGAATTCTCACCTGCCATGCCAGAGACCTGGGTTCAATTCCCACAGCCTGCCCATGCCAAAAAAAAAATTAAATGAACTAACTAAATAAATAAATAAATACTCATTCTTTAAAAAAAAAAAATGCTTGCTTCCGCAGCACATATACTAAAATTGGAATGATACAGAGAAGATTAGGATGGCCCCTATGCAAGGATGACACACAAATTCGTGAAACGTTCCATATTTTTCTATTGCGCCGTCATTAAAAGCCACATTAGGGCATTTTGCCATTAACAAAAAGGTATATCGTTATACTATCATTGTCAAGAATCAAGGCTATTGGATTATTGTTCAACAGTTTCAGGTAGTCCCCCTAGCCTCTCCAATACACCAAGAACTGGTAAGGGATATCTATATACTGCATAAGAATAACCTTCAGAAAACTCAAATGTAGGCATGGTCTTATCCAGGAAGAAAGTTAGCCCAGTTATATGCTAAAATAGAAATGAAATATTTCAATAGAGAAAAAAAAGAAAGTATGCCTCCAAATAACAGCATATGGTTGGATCTTTTTACCTAGTCTGATAACCTCTACTTTAATGTGGATTGTTTAATCTGTTCATATCCAATGTTACTAGTGATATAGTTGGATTTTTATGTTCCATTTTATTCCTTGTTTCTATATATCTCACGTAATTTTTTGTTGCTATACCCTTTCTGCTTTCTTTTGCATTAAGATGATATTTTAAGGAATAATTTAAATCCCTGTATTTTAGAATTTTCTACCTAACTTTCTGTTATTTATTTCGAGTTTTAATTCCATTGTGGTCTGAGAGCATATTTTGTACAATTTCATCCTTCTAAATAGTTTAGGCTTTGGTTAGTGGGCTAGGATGTATTCTCTCGGTGAAAATTTTGTGGGAAACTGGTAAGAATGTATATTTTGCTATTATTGGATGAAGTATTCTATACTCGTTAATTAGATCCAATTTTTAAATGATCTGTTTAGAGCTTCTTTTAAAGTAATTGTCCCATTATCTTCACTACCTCCTTTAAACCTCAATCTTAAGTAATAATCTGTTTTAAGTATGCTGTCTTTGTTGTTTGTTAACCCTTCACTGCTACATAACATGCTAACAGAAGATTGTTCAAATAATAGGGATTCTGTCTAACAATTTATAGGAAATTAACTAAAAGGAATGAATACTGCAAAGTAGAATTTTAGGTTGCCAAAAGTAGTTCAAAAATAAAGTATTTAAGATATGAAAAAAGAATAACCTCCAGAATGACCTCTCAACTCTATGTGAAATCTCTCAGCTACTGAAAGTTTATTTTGTTTCATTTCTCTTCCCCCTTTTGGTCAAGAAATCTTTCACAATCCCACAATACCAGGACCAGGTTCATCCCCAGAAGTCAGGTCCCACAAAGGTAATGAATTTACCTGCACAGTTGGCTTAGAAAGAGAGGCCACATCTGAGCAACAAAAGTGGTTCTCTGGGAGTGACTCTTAGGCCTTATTATAAGTAGGCTTAGCTTCTCCTTTGCAGGAATAAATTTCATAAAGGCAAGCCCCAAGATCAAGAGCCTGGCCCAACAAATTGACAGTCCCTCATGCTTGCAAGACTATCTTCTGTGACTGTAAAAACCTAGTGACTGATGCTCCTTTTATCCAGGGTATGGTCAGATGAAGAAAAAAATGACAATAAATAAATAAATAATTGGGGGGGGATAAGGGGTTTAAAAAATGGGTAGATTGCAGTACTAGTGGTCAATGAGAGGGAGGGGCAAGGGTATGGGATATATGGGTTTTTTTCTTTTGATTTTTTATTCCTTTTTTCTGGAGTGATACAGATGTTCTAAAAATGATCATGATTAATACACAACTATGTCATGATATTGTGAGCGATTAATTGTATACTTTGATGGGCTGCATGTGCATGAATATAGCTCAACAAAAATAGTAAATTTTTTTTAAAAGAATATCTGGTCTTTCTCAGATGGGAAGTTTAATATTTCCATATTTAAAAATATAAAATATAAAAATATTTTTTATCTTCTGCCCAGATTACTCTGGGACGGGTCAGGGTATCATACTAACCTCTACATACTAACAAGATCTCACTCTCTATTCAAGGATCCATGTGATTATGGTGTTTAAATAAGCTGACCATACAAATTATATTAGGTAGTGTGCTACAGAAAATATAAATTTCGCACCAAATAAACATCTCTTCCTTTGGTGTCACACAGATGTTGCAGTTTTAAAATACAGTCAATATCATCCTTTACCCTTTAGTCTGATTTACTTTAATGCTAACCAGACCAGCTTCATTTGTATCTCTAATTGAAGTCTGATCTTTTTTCAGCTTTTTAAACAGTTGCTGTATGGGATAATGCTGACTTTCATAGATACAGAACTCTAGTTCTGAGTCTCAGGTGTCACACAAATACCTGAAGTTCCAGGGAACAACTAGGTTATATACAAAGAGCTTAGCATCTCAGAATTTAGAAATAACAGTTACAATTCCAGAATAGATGTGACTGCTGTAAGAGCTTACAGTCTAGGACCCTTTACAATAGGCCTTTCCCTGAACACCTGTGCTTTTGAATTCAATTCTCAGAGTTTGCACATTATAGTTAGTCCATATCAGTGAGGCGCTACAATATTTGTCTTTCCCTTCTGGCTTATTTCACTCAAAATAAAATCCTCAGGCTTCAATCACTTAGTTGCATGTCTCATAACTTCATTCTTTCTTGCAGCTGCTCAATATTCTATTGTATGTAAACACCATGGCTTCCCTTCTGTTCCTCAGTTGATGTACCTTTAGGCCACCTCCATCAGCTGCAAATTGACAGCACTGCCACCATAAACACCAGTGTGCAAATGTCCATCTATGTCCTCACTCTCAGTTGCTCCAAGTATACACTTAAAGTAACACTCTTAAACAGCCAATAGGATAAAGAGGAAATCAGAAGTGAAACTAGAAATATCTTGAGGCTAATGAAAATGAAAATACAATGTACCAAGACTTATGGAATGCAGGAAAGTAAGAGGGAAATGCATAGCTCTTGCTACTCACATTAAAAAAGAAAAAAGACCTCAAATCAGAGACCTAACCATAAACTGGAAGAACTAGACAAAGAAGAGTAATCTATACCCAGGTGAGCAGAGGAAATAAATAATAAAGATTAGAGTGGAGATAAATGAAATTAAAAACAACAATATAGAGCATGGAGCAAGATGGCAGAAGAGCTGAGTTTGCGCTGCAGTTCTCTGCCTCAGCTGCTGCTGGAGGTGAAGAACTTCCAGAGGTCTCCAGCCAATCCGCAGCCGCCTTCTTCATCTGCCATCCCTGGGGACAGAAGGGTCTGCCAGAAACACCAAAAAAAAAATGTACATTTTGCTAAAGGCCATGGGAGACACCCCCATCATGAAAACAAACTGGACTGTAGAGTGCAACTGAACCATCCAAAGACAAAGACATGAGTCTTCATCAAAAATTCCTTAAATTTGTGGCCTCAGAACAGTTCTTTACTTATGTGAATCAGTCCTTTGCCCCTTCCTCAGACCAAGAGGTTAGAACACTCTATGAGTGTTTTGACACTGATGATAAACTGGTCCTATACACTGCAAATTCAGGCATGGGGATGAACCATAGATAAAAACAACTGGCTACTTAAAATCAATCTTCACAAAGGAAACAGTTCTGAAATGCTCTGATGCTTGTGTGAGAGACTTTTAGGATATGATCTACTCAGGATATTAGATGTAGAGTGAA
Source organism: Myrmecophaga tridactyla (assembly GCA_004026745.1). Classification (NCBI taxonomy): domain Eukaryota; kingdom Metazoa; phylum Chordata; class Mammalia; order Pilosa; family Myrmecophagidae; genus Myrmecophaga; species Myrmecophaga tridactyla. The sequence continues at coordinate 25,182 of PVIY010015896.1, forward strand.
CTAAAAAAAATGTAACATGCATTAATATATAAATTATTTATGATGATTTATAAGATAAAGTATACCCATTGCTCCTTGTATCTGTAATCCAGATAGATATTGAAAAAGAGATTGACTGTATAAAGCTTCTTCGTTACTTGGTTCTCAAAGTGACTGAAATTGTACAATTAGCACTACACTGACTTTTTTTTACTATAGAAGTTCATTTACTAAAGCGTTCTTTTTTTTTCTTATTCAGGAAAGTTCAGTTTGCCTGGGGTGTGGGTTATGCCCTGTTTTAACATTTATATCCAATGATTTCTTCTTGTAAAACATCAGCCTTCTGGCTGTATTTCTTATGTTGACCAAAAGTAGGCAGTCTAGCTGGTAAGAAGGTTTAACTTCTTTGGTTTGATTTAATTTCTTTGCCTGATGATAATGTGGGAAAAGCTGTTCTTGCTAATTTCTAGTAAGCACCTAGCCAGGAAAGCAAGCATATTGACAAACTGGTAGACTGTGTTACAGAATATGCATAGTTTAAAATAAATTATTTCATTGGGAAGTAGAAGGAATTTTACAAATACTAGACAATTGACTCATAGTGTCTTTTGAATCCTATCTTTAATGATTCTTGAATCTCAATGGTAAAACTATGGTGTTTACCTCTTTTTATATAGTGTCAAAAGCATTTGATTAGTAATCCTGGCAATATCTTTGTGTGTTTCATATGTATTTTCCAACTTGAAAGCCTTCAAAGAATAATTGAAAAAAATTGCCTTAAGTTTTCAAGCATTTTATACAATGACTAAAAGCAAACCATTTTTTGGATGCTATTAAATAGGTAATTGCTTGAAGTTAGACTTCACTTTTTATTCATTCTATTTTATGTTTGCAAAGCATAATTAAAAAAAAAGCATTCCAATACATTGAATGGATTGTCCAAACAGGTGTATATAAGGTGTAATTAGAAGTGAAATGATTTTTTCAAAGCTTTGAACTGCACCTATATGCCTTAAATCCATGAATGTGTGGTGTGGTTAAGGATATACCATACATTATCATTATGGGATGCTACAGAACAACTCAGTTTGCAGTGTTGAAATCATCATTCAATTTTCATTTTCTGCCCCCAAATGTGAATTTTTTAGTTAATCCCAGTGTGTCCCTGTGTAATGAATTAACATAGCCAACATTTAGTACTGGAGAATACAAGTTGAAAAGCTGAAAATTTATCTTATACAACTAGATAGGAAATTTGTATATATGCTAAAAGCATGTATTATTTTGGAATCAAATGAGTTGAATGTGGAAAAGATATGTTTTCTGCCTTTATCCACCTACAGTTCACTGAAGAGGGTGCCTATATTTATGAACATAAATATTTAACAAATAGCAAAAATGTGTGGAATATATGTATTGTTTGCCTCTGAGGTTTTAGATAATAGAATATTTACTACCTCGTAAAAAACTTGAGTTTCAAATTTATAACACTGATGTAATTGTTCTTTTATATCTAAATAACTTAGTTTATTAAACTAAGATTAGCTAAATGTGTAAACCGTATTTGTTTTCCTCCCCAACAGTCCTGAAGAATATATATAGGGCTTTACACTTTTTGAAACCACATTTATATTGTTATTTCTTCATACTTCCTTAAAAATTAGAAATGAAAAGGGAGACATACTACCAACCCTGCTGGAAAAAAAAAAAGGAATATAACATGATGCTATGAACAAATGTATGCCAATAAATTAGATAACCTAGATGAAATGGACAAATTCTTAGAAACACACAAACTAGTTCCACTGACTCAAGAAGAAATAGAAGATCTCAACAAACCAATTACTAGTGAAGAGATTGACTCAGTAACACAAAATCTCCTGATGTGAAGTGGAAATAGCAGAGTAGGGAGATACAGGATTCACTCCTCCTCCAAAAACAGCTAGTGGACAGGCAGAAACTATCTGAAATAACTGTTCTGGGCCCATGGGGGCCAGGGGAGCACTGTATTGCAGCCAAGGAAGGGTGGGATGAAAAGGCTGAGAAACTGTGGTTAAAAACTATGAATAATTTGCTCTGTGAGAGTGGCCAGGCCCATCCCCCACCCTCGAGGTGAGCTACAGGTCCAGTGAATCACTAGCTGAGGCAGATGGATAGGGATATGGAAGCCATCCTCCCCCTAATCATGGCTCTTGATTGATGAATTTAGGCAGATGAGTCCTGGCTCTGAATCACGGTTGTAGCCTTCCTGGAACAGGAACTACAACAGCCATTGTTGCAACCCTGCCCCTAATACAAGGACAGTCAAAGAAGGTTTAAAGACACATTGCCTACTTATGCAGGCAACAGTTTGCCAAAGAACACCATCTGCTGGGCAGGCCAGGAAAGTGCAGCTTAAGGGAGCCAATAAAAACACTTTTTGCCATCTTTCTTGACACTGTCTCTAGGGCTCTTTGGAACATATCTATACCCACTTTGTGGGTTCTTGGCCCTGTTTTGCCTGGGAAATACTGACTTGGGAAAGTCCTCTCCAGAGTGACCCTCCTCCCAGAATATTCCTTCCAGGCAAAAGGAGCTAGAGGCAACAAAAGTACAGTAAAAAACAGAAACACAACTATAAAGGCAAATGGAAAAGATCAAGATTCATGAGGAAAGAACAGAGGAAAGGATGCTTCCTCCTGCGAGTAAAACATTGCACAAATGGAGTTATTTTAAAAATTGTACTGTGTACCCAGGGCAAGTATCAGATGTAGAAGGATTGAATAAATCCTATCAATTAAAATAAGCAGTTCTACAGTTCTAGAATAAGTTGAAACAAGTGTCAAAAGATAGCCATTACACAAAACCAATCAACAAAACCCTAGACAAGAGAAAGAAATTGACCTTCAGAATAAACTCATCAAGATAATCAGATGCCTAGACATCAGTAAAAAATTACAAGCCAAACTAAGAAACAGGAAGATATGGCCAAGTCAAAGGAAGAAATTGAAAAGTCAGAGGAAGCACAAAATTTGAAACAATAAAAGATGTTCAAATGAATCTCTTAAATCAATTCAAAGAGACAAAGAGATAATGGATGTTAAGAAGACACTGGGTGAGCATAAAGAAGAATTTATAGGTATAAAAAGAAACATAACAGTATTTATGAAAATGAAAGTCACATAGAAGAGATTGAAAAATACACTAGAGGGCAGTATGATGGTGACTCAGCAGCAGAATTCTCACCTGCCATGCCAGAGACCAGGGTCTGATTCCTGGTGCCTGCCCATGCAAAAAAAACTACACTAGAGCCATATTACAGCAGATTTGAATAGACAGAAGAAAGAATCAGCAAACTAGAAGATAGGACATTTGAATTCTTACAGAAAGAACAGATAAAGAAAATAATGGAAACAATTGAGCAGTGTCTCTGGGAATTCAGTGACAGTGGGTAGTGTATAAACATATGCTCTGTGGGTGACTTGAAGGAGAAAATAAAGGAAAGGAGGCAGAAAGAATATGTGTAGAAATAATCACTGAAAATTTCCCAATTCTTATGAAAGACATAAATATACATGTCTAAGAAACACAACATACTCCAAACAGAATAAATCTTAAAAGACCTACTATGAGACACATATGAATCAGAATGTCAAAAGCCAAAGATAAAGAAAGAATCCTGAAAGCAACAAGAGAAAAGTGATTTATCACATACAAGGGAACAAGAGTGTATGGGTTTGAATCTGTTGCATACACCAGAAAAAACAAATTCTTTAATCTTCATTCAATATTGTTGGGCGGGAGCTTTTTTATTGCTTCCATGGAGATGTGACCTATGGAATTGTGGGTGGTAGCTTTTGATTAGATGGTTTCCATTGAGGTGTGCCTCCACCCATTCAAGGTGGGATTGCTTACTGGAACCCTTTAAGTGGGAACCATTTTGGAAAAAAGGACAAGAGTCCATGTAGCCAGAGACTTTTGGAGATGAAGACGATAAATGCCCCTGGGGGAGTTTCATGAACCAAGAAACCTAGAGAGAAGGCCAGCAGACATCACCATATTTGCCATGTGCCTTTCCAGTTGAGGGAGAAGCCCTGAACATCATCAGCCTTCTTGAACCAAGGTATCTTTCCCTGGATGCCTTAGATTGGACATTTTCATAGTCTTGTCTTAATTTGAACATTTTCACAACCTTAGAACTGCAAACTTGCAGCTTAATAAATTCCCCTTTTAAAAAGCCATTTCATTTCTGGTATGTCACATTCCAGCAGTTTGCAAGCTAGAACAAAGAGTAAGTGCTGATCTTTCATCAGAAACCATGGAGGTGAGAAAGCAATGGTGTGGTATATTTAAGGTGCTGAAAGAGAAAAACTGCCAGCCTCTTTATCTGGCAGAACTGTCCTTCAAAAATGAAGGAGAATTTAAAATATTCACAAACACAAACTGAGAGAGTTTGTCAACAAGAGACATACACTACATGAAATAATTAAGAGAGTTCTTCAGGCTAAAAAGAAGAAACAGGAAAAAGAAGTTTGGAACACAGTATAGAAATGATTATCAGTAGGGGTAACTAAAAGGCAAAAAGAGAGAAAAAAATAAGATGAGACATCTAAAAATCTAACAATAAAATGCTAAGGTAGGTACTGCCTTTACAGTAATATAATTGAAATGTTAATGGAACAAATTCTCCAATCAAAAGTCACAGATAAGCGGAATGGATAACAAAAGTATGACCACTTATAACAGACTCACTTTAACCCAATTACACAAATAGTTTGAAAGTAAAAGTTTAGGAAAAAATATTCCACACAAATAGTAACCAAAAAAAGATCTGGGATTACTATACTAAGATGGGAAAAAAATAGACTTGAAATGCAAAACCGTTGTGTGACAAAGAAGAACACTATATGTTCATTAAGGGGAAATTCACCAAGAAAAAAAGAGTAGGGTGGGCCATGGTGGCTCAGTAGGCAGAGTTCTCACCTGCCATGTTGGAGACCCAGGTTTGATTCCCAGTGTCTGCCCATGCAAAAGAAAAAAAGAAAGAAAGAAAGAAAGAGCAATCATAAATATTTATATGATTAACCATGATGCCCCAGAATACATGAGACCCTGGAAAAATTAAAGGGAAAAATAGGTGTCTCTATGATAATAATTAGAGACTTCAATATCACTCTCATCAATAGATAGGACATCTAGACAGAAGATCAATAAGAAAACAGATAACATGAATATTGTCATAAATGAACAAGACCTAGCAGATATACACAGGACATTTCACCCCCAAACAGCACAATATACATTCTTCTCAAGTGCTGGTGATCATTCTGCAGGATAGACCCATTGTGGGATCACAAAACAAGATTCAATAAATTTAAAAAGATGGAACAATACAAAGCACTTACTCTGACCATAATGGAATGAAGATGGAAATCAATAGCAAGTAGAGAACTGGAAAATTCACAAATATACAGAGGTTAAACAATACGCTCTTAAACAATCAGTGGGTCAAAGAAGAAATTGCAAGAGAAATCAGTAAATATCTTCAGACAAATGAAAATGAGAACACAACATATCAAAATGTATGGGACACAGTGAAGGCAGTGCTGAAAGGGAAATTTATACCTCTAAGCACCTACATTAAAAATAAGAAATAGCTAAAATCAAAGACCAAACTGCACACCTGGAGGAACTAGGGAAAGAACAGCAAACTAATTCCAAAGCAAAGAAGGAAAGAAATAACAAAGACTAGAGCAGAAATAAATGAAACCAAGAATAAAAAAATAAAAACAATATAGAGAATCAATAAAGCCAAAAGTTGGTTCTTTGAGAAGATCAATAAAGTTAACAAACACTTAGAATGACAAAGAAGAAAAAGAGAGAAGATGCAAATAAATAAAAATCATAAATGAGAGTGGGGCCCTTGCTACTGGCTTCACAGAAATAAAAAGGATTATAAGAGAATACAATGAACAACTGTATGCCAACAAATTAGATAACTTAGATGCAATGGACAAATTCCAAGAAAGAAACACATAAACAACCCAACCTGACTCTAGAGGCAATAGAAGACCTCAATAGACCAATTACAAGTAAAGAGATTTAATCAGTCATCAAATACTTCCCCAAACGAAGAGAGGCCAAGGACCAGATGGCTTCATGGGTGAACTCTACCAATCATTCCAAGAAGAATTAATACCAATCCTGTTCAAATTCTACCAAAAAAACTAAAGAGGGAAAGCTACCTATTCATTCTATGAAGCCAGCATCACCCTACACCAAAGCTTGATACAGATCCTATAAGAAAAGAAAATTACAGACTAAGCTTTCTAATATGTACAGATGCAAAAATCCTCAACAAAATAGCTTGCAGATCGAATCCAACAGCACATTAAAAAATATATACACCATGATCAAGTGGATTTTATCTGAGATGCAATGTGGTATAGCACAAGAAAATCAATTAATGTAATACACAACATTAAAACATCAAAGGGGAAAAAACCACATGATCATCATGATCTGAGGCAGAAAAGGCATTTGACAAAATCTAGAACCCTTTCTTGATAAAAACGCCTATGACACTAGGAATAGAAGGAAATTCCTCAACATGATAAAGGACACATATGAAAAACCCACAACTGACATTGTACTCAATAATAAAAAGCTGAAAGATTTCCCGCTAAGACCTGGGGCAAGGCAAGGACACCCACTGTCACCATTTTTACTTAACATTGTGCTAGAAATTCCAGCCATGGAAGTTAGTCAAGAAAAAGAAATAAAAAGTATCCAAATTGGAAAGGAAGCAATAAAACTTTCACAATTTGCAGATGACATAATCCTATTCATAGAAAGACCTGAAAAACCTGCAAGAAAGCTATCAAACCTAATTAATTAGTTAAGCGAAATAGTGGGGTAGAAGATCAACACGAAAAATTCAATAAGGTTTCTATACACTAGTAATGTGCAATCTGAGGAGGAAGTCAAATCAGGAACAAGACAAAGATGCCCACTGTCACCATTGTCATTCAACATTGTACAGGAATTCTTGCAAGAGCTATTAGGTACAAGATCAATACCCCAAAATCAGTTGTGTTTTTATACAAAAGTGATGAACAATGAGAAGAAGAAATCAAGAAAAAGGTTCCATTCACAATAGCAACTAAAAGAACCAAATATATGAGAATAAATCTAGCCAAGGATGTAAAAGATTTGTATACAAAAAGCTAAAAAATATTGCTAAAATAAATCAAATAAGACCTAAATAAATAGAAGGACATTCCATGCTCATGGATTGGAAGACTAAATATTGTTAAGATGTCTATGCTATCCAGCAATTTATAGATTCAATGCAATCCCAGTAAAAATTCCAACAACCTTATTTGCAGAAATGGAAAAGCCAATGATCAAATTTATATAGATAAGATGCCCCAACTAGCCAAAGCCAACTTGGAAAGGAAGAATGAATTCAGAGGACTTACACTTTCTGATCTTAAAACTTATCACAAACCCACAATACTCAAAAAAGCATGGTGGGATCTGACCTGTAACTACCTGTTGAAGAGTTCTTTGAAAATTACTGCTTTTTTATTTCTTTGCTTTGTATATATGTTATACTATACAATAAAGAAAGTTAAAAAAAAAAAAACCAGCATGGTACTTGCACAAGGACAGATATATAGACAAATGGAATTGAATTAAGAACTCAGAAATCAACCCTCACATTTATAGCCAAATGACTTTTGACAAGGTGGCAAAGACATTCAATTGGGAAAGAACAGTCTCTTCAACAAATGGTACTGGGAAAACTGGATCTCTATTTACAAAAAAAAGAAAGAGGGCCCCTACCTAGTACCATATAAGAAAAATCAACTCAGTATAGGCCAAAGACCTAAGTATAAGAGCTTGAACTATCTAACCCCTAGAAGATAATACAGGGATACAGGGAACCATCTTCAGGACCTTATGTCAGGCAATGGTTTCTTATATTTTACACCCAAAGAACATGCAATAAAGAAAAAAATAGGTAAATGGACCCCATCAAAATAAAAAGCTTTTGGGTCCCAAAGGTTTTTATCATGAAAGTAAAACCACAATCTAAACAATGGTAGAAAATATTTGGAAATCACATATCTGACAAAGTTTTAATATCCAGAATATATTAAAAGAAATCCTTTAATTTAACAACAAAAAGACAACCCAATTGAATGAAAGTCTCCCTGGTGGCATGGGAGATGACTTCCAGTGATGAATCTGGCCCTGGCATCATGGGATCAACAATGCCATCCTGACCAAAAGGGGGAAAAAATGTAACTAATGAAGTGTCAGAGGCAGAGAGAGTTCAAATAGGGTTGAGAGGCTACGCTAGAAGTCACTCTTACACAAGCTTTAGTTAGACATTGCTATCAGTCATAACTTGCCAAACCTCAACCAAAGCCTTCTTGTCAATACTAAAGAACACCTAGAGCAACATATTAGATTCTACAAATGTTCCATGCACTAGGAAACCTACAACCTCTAGATAGATCCCTGGACCAGATAAGTCCTGAAACCTAGAGGTCCCAGCCTATCCAGAACATCAGCTAGTTCCATCTCCCTACCCCATATGATTGACAGTCCCTTCCAACATGAAAAAGTCAGAATGGCCATAGCCCAAATACTCCTAAACAGTGAGATAGAAAGATCAAAGGTGTGGTGGAGTTATACAGAGAAGGTAGGGTTCAGCGAATATGATTGTTGAATCATTAAATTGATATTTTTCTTAGTCTCTAGTATCTTAGAGCAACTAAAAGTAAAAACCTAAAATTGTGGAATTGCAACCTATACCAAACTCTGAAATCTGTTCTACAATTACTTGTTCTTTTGTGCTTTGAAATTTATTGCTTTTTTTTGTATATATGTTCTTCTTCACAAAAAAAGGGGGGAAAAAGGTTGGTTGTGATGAAATAAAAATATAAAAAATATTTATTCTTTCTAGCCTCCTATGTTCAGGAGCAGCTAGAAGAAAAAATCTGAGATGATGATATGTTAGCCCATGACAAGCTCAGCAATCTGTCCTATAACTACTTGTTGAAGAGTGCTTTGAAAACCATTGCTTTTTACTTTCTTTGCTTTGTATATATGTTATATTATACAATAAACAAAAAGTTAAAGAACAAAAGAAAACCCAATTTAAAAATGGGCAAAAACTTAAATAGACATTCTCCAAAACAGATAAACAAATATCCAAAAAGCACATGAAAAGATGATAACATCATTAGTCATCAGGGAACTGCAAATCAAAACCACTATGAGACATCATTTCACACCAATTAGAATGGCAGCTATTAAAAAAATGGAAAATAATAAGTGGTGGAAAGGACACAGAGAAATAGGAACATTCATCATTGTTGGAATGAATGTTTCACTGTGGAAGACATTTTGGCAGTTCCTTGGAAAGTTAAGTATATAATTACCATATGACCTGGCAACCCCATTTCTGTGTATAGATCCAAAAGAATTGAAAATAAGGTCTCTCAAATAGATATTTGCATACTGTTGTTCATAGTGCCTTTATTCACAATTGCCAAAAGATGGTAACAACCCAAGTGTACATCAACTGATGAATGGATAAATAAAATGTGGTATATATACACAATGGAATATTATTCAGCTATAAAGAGAAATGAAGTCCTGATACATGTGACAACATGGATGAATTTTGAAGACATTATGTTGAATGACAAAAATTGTGTGACCTCTCTGATTTGAAATGATCAGAATAAGCAAACTTATACAGTCAGAATCTAGAATCTAATGGATGGTATAGGGAAAGCGAATGGGAAGTTAAGTTTTAAAATGTACAGTTTCCTATTGGGAATGATGGAAAGTTTTGGTAATGGAGAATGGTGATGGTGGTACAACATTGTGAATGCACTTAACAGTACTGAAATAAATATTTGAATATGATTAAAGGGGGAACTGTTAGATTGTATGTATGGTAACCAAATAAAAATTTAAAGGAAAATTCATGGAACTACACTACACAAACAATGAACACTAAATTAAACCATTTACTTTAATTAATAGTATAATTTTTTAATGTGCTATCAATTGTAAAAAAAATTTGATGATGGTGGTGGGGCAGTGTATGGGAATACTGTATTTTATGCATGATTGTTCTGTAATAAAAAAATGAGCAAAATAATTTATGTGGATGTAAGGGGTCCGCAATAACCAAAACCATCTTGAAATGAAGGAACTTGGAGGACAGTCTAGTCCAATTTTAAAACTTATTACAAAGCCACAGTAATGAAAGCAACATGGTACTGGTACAAAGACTGATATATAGAAAAATGGAATCAAATTGAAAGTTCAGAAATAAACTCTAACATCTATAACCAATTGAATTTTGTCAGGAGTGTCAAGTCCACTCAATGAGAAAAGAATTGTCTCTTCAAAAAAATGATGGTTGAGAAAACTGGATATCCAAATGCAAATGAATGAAAATGGACTTCTTGGCCCCTATCTTATACTATACACAAAAATTAACTCAAATTGGATCAAAGACCTTAATATAAGAACCAATACTATAAAACTCCTGGAAGAAAACATAGGGAAGCATCTTCATGACCTTGCATTAGGTAATGGTTTTTTAAACTTTAAACCACAACAAAAGAAAAAGTGGAGAAATAGGACTTCATCAAAATTTAAAACTTTTGTGCATCAAAGGACTCCATCATGGAAGTAAAAAGACAATCTACAGAATGTGGGGAAATATTTGGAAACCACATAACTAATAAGGGTTTAATATCCAGAATATACAAAAAAAATTCCTACAACTCAACAACAACAACAAAAAAAACCCCAAATAACCCAATTAAAAAATGGGTAAAGACTTGAACAGACATTTCTCCAAAGAAGATGCAAAAATCGTCAAAAGCCTAGCTCATTTTATGAAGCTAATATCCTTTTTTAATACCCAAACTAGGTAAAGATGCTATAAGAAAGGAAAACTACAGGCCAACCTCCCTAATGAACATAAATGCAAAAATTCTCAATAAAATATTAGCAAATTGAATCCAACAGCCCCCATTAAAAAATTATACACCACAATCAAGTAGGGTTTGTACCAGGAATGCAAGGATGGTTCAACACAAGAAAATCAATTAATATAACAGAGCACATTACCAAAGCAAAGGGGAAGAATCACATGATCATTTTGATTGATGCTGAAAAAGCATTTGACAAAAATTCAGCATCCTTTTCTGATAAAAACACTCCAAAAGATAGGAATCAAAGGTAACTACCTCAATATGATAAAGAGAACATTTGGAAAACCAGTAGCCAGCATTGTACTCAATGGAGAGAGAATGAAAGCCTTCCTCCTAAGATCAGGTATAAGGCCAGGATGCCCACTGTCACCACTATTATTCAACAGTGTACTAGAATTTCAAGCTAGAGCAATCAGGCAGGACAAAGAAATAAAAAGCTCCTAATTGGAAAAGAAGACGTAAAACTCTCATTATTTGCAGATGATATGATACTAAACTTGGAAGAACCTGAGAAATCTACAGTAAAGTTACTTGAGCAAATAAACAAATTCAGCAAGGTGGTGGGATATAAAATTAAATGTACAAAAACCAGTAACATTTCTATACACAAGCAGTGAGCTAGCTGAGGGGTCAGTTAAGGAAAAAATTCCATTCAAAATAGCAACTAAGGGAATCAAATACTTAGGAATGAACTTAACTGGGGATATAAAGGACTTGTATACAGAAACTACATCACATTGCTGAAATAAAGGAGATCTAAATAGGTGGAAAGACATTCCCTGCTCATGGACAGGAAGGCTAAATATAGTTAAGATATCAATTCTCCCCAGGTTGATCTACAGATTCAACACAGTACCAATCAAAATTCCAATAATTTACTTTGAAGATTTGGAAAACGTAACTACCAAATTCATCTGGAAGGGAAAGAGACCCCAAATAGCTAAAATCATCCAAAAAAGAAGAACAAAGTGGGAGGATTAACACTCCCTGACTTTTAAAACCTATTATAAAGCCACAGTGGTCAAAACAGCATGGTACTGTACAAAGACAGGCTCACTGACCAATGAGATTGAAATAAGAGTGCAGAAATAAACTATCAAATCTAAGGTCAACTGATTTTTGACAAGGCCCCCAAATCCTCTGAGCTGGGACAAAATAGCCTTTTCAATAATTGGGCATGAAAGAACTGGATATCGATAGCCAAGAGAATGAAGGAGGACCCCTATCTTATACCCTACACAAAAATTAACTCAAAGTCGATCAAACACCTAAATATAAGAACTAGTACCATAAAGCTTTCAGAAGAAAATGTAAGGAAACATCTTCAAGATCCAGTAATAGGAGTTAGCTTCCTATACTTTACACCCAAAGCACAAGCAACAAAAGAAAAAATAGATAAATGGGAACTCCCCCAAATCAAATTCTTCTTTTCCTCAAAAGTCCTTGATAAAAAGGTGAAGAGGCAGGCAATTCAATGGAAGAAAATATATGCAAATCACATTTCAGACAAAAGTTTGATTTACTGTATATACAAAGAGATCATACAACTCAACGACAAAAGAACAAACAATTCCATTATAAAATGGACTAAAGATATGAATAGGCGTTTTTCTGAAGAGCAAATACAAATGGCTCAAAAGCATATGAAGACATGCTCATTTTCATTGGCTATAAAGGGAAATACAGAACAAGACTACAATGAGATACCACCTCACATCTATAAGAATGACTGCTATTAAACAATCAGGAAACTATAAATGTTGGAGAGGATGTGGAGAAACTGGGACACTTATATATTGTTGGTGGGAATTTATAATGGTGCAACCACTATGGAAGACTGTTTGGTGATTCTTTAGGAAACTAAATATTGAGTTGCCCTATGACCCAGCAATAGCACTACTTGGTATATACCAGAAAAGCTGAAAGCAATGACAGACATTTGGATAGCGATGCTCATAGCAACATTATTCACAATCTCCAAAGATGGAAACAAATGAAATGCCCATCAACAGATGAGTGGATCAAAAAAATGTATTATATACCTGTGGTAGTTAGATTCAGTTGTCAACTTGGCCAGGTGAAGGCATCTAGTTCTGTTGCTGTGGACATGAGCCAATGGTACGTGAACCTCATCTGTTGCTCAATACACCTGCAGTTGGCTAGAAGTCATGCCTGCTGCAATGAATGATGTTTGACTTAATTGGCAGATGCTCAAATTAGAGAGCTCAATGTAGCACAGTCCAAGCAGCTCAGCATACCTCATCTCAGCACTTGCAGCTCAGCCCAGGCCTTTGGAGATGCAGAAAGAAATCACCCCTGGGAAAGTTGCTGGAACCCAGAGGCCTGGAGAGAAGCCCAGCAGAGATCACCCTGTGCCTTCCCATGTAAGAAAGAACCTCAGTTGAAAGTTAGCTGCCTTTCCTCTGAAGAACTAACAAAATAAATCCCTTTTTAAAAAGCCATTCTGTTTCTGCTATATTGCATTCTGGCAGCTAGCAAACTAGAACAATACCTATGATGGAATATTATGCACCAGTAAGACAAAATATCATCCTGAAGCACGTGACAAGATGGATGGTACAACTAATTGTGGTGCAGTGCTTTGAAATTTATAGCTTTTTTGTATATATGTTGTTGTTCATAAAAAAGAAGGAAAAGAAGTCAATTATTATCATAAAAAGTATTTAAGCCCTCTAGCCTCCTATATTCTGGAACAGCTAGAAGGAAAAATATGAGAGAATTGTTTGCCCATGACAAACTCTGGGATCTGTCCTGTAACCACTTGTTGAGGAGTGTTTTGAAAACTTGCTTTTTTATTTATTTGCTTTGTATATATGTTATACTATACAATAAAAAAGTTTTTTAAAATGGTCAAAAAGCATATGAAAGGGTCAACATCATTAACCATAAGGGAGATGCAAATCAAAACCACAAAGAGATAACATTTCATATCACTTAGCATGGCTATTTAAAGAAAAAAAGAAATAAGTGTTGTAGAGGCTATGGAATAATATGAACATTTGCTCATAATTGCTGAGAATATAAAATGGTGTACCTGCCTTAGAAAACAGTTTGGCCATTCTCCAGAAAGTTAAGTATAGAATTACTATATGACCTAGCATTCCTATTTCTATGTATATACCTAAAAAGAAATTTTAAAAAGGGACTTGAACAGGTTGGGGTTAAAGTAATTCAGAACATAAGGGTAAGGAAGACCGTGTATATATTTTAGAACCACACATACTCTTTGAGACCAATGGAAGAAAGGTTTACTTGATTTGGAAGTTAAATTTTCTGTAGTGCATAATCTAATTCAACCTATATAGCACATTTGAACAATTGAAATACAGGGAGAGCAAAGGTTATGGTGGAATTATACATAGAAGATAGGATTTGACAAATGAGTATGAATGATGAATTATTAAATTGATATCTCTTTTAGTCTCCAGTATTTTAGAGCAGCTAGAAGTAAAAACCTAAAATTGTGAAATTGTAACCCATGTCAATGTTTGAAATATGTTCTACAACTAATTGTGGTGCTGTGCTTTGAAATTTATAGCTTTTTTGTATATATGTTATTTTTCACAAAAAAAGAAGGAAAAAAATTTATTGTGATTATAAAAAATATTTAAGCCCTCTAGCCGCCTATATTCTGGAGCAGTTAGAAGGAAAAATATGAGAGGATCGTGTGGTAGCCCATGACAACCTCTGGGATCTGTCCTGTAACCACTTGTTGAAGAGTGCTTTGTAAGCTATTGCCTTTTTATTTCTTTGCTTGGTATATATTTTATACTATACAATAAAAAAGTTTTAAAAAAAGGGACATGAACAGATATTTGTATGCCAAAGATCTTAGCAGTGTTATTCACAATTGCCAAAAGATGGAAGTAACCCAAAGTGTCCATCAACTGATGAATGGGTAAACAAAATGTGTTATATACACATAATGTAATATTATTCAACTATAGAAAGGAATGAAGTTTTGATACATGCAACAACATGGATAAACTGTGCAACATCATATTCAGTGAAATAAGTCAGACACTAAAGGACAAATATTGTATGACCTCACTGATATGAAATAGTTAGAATAAATAAACTTATAGATTCAGAAACTGAATACGGTTTACCAGGGCCTGGGGTAGGGGTATGGAAGAAAGAGTTAATGCTTAATTGGTACTAGTTTCTGTTTGGGGTGATGAAAAGTTTTGGTAATGGATGGTGGTGATGGTAGCTCAATGTTGTGAATGTAATTAACAGCACTAAATTATATATGCAAATGTGGTTAAAAGGGGGAATTTTATTCTGTATATAAATGTTCACAGAATTATTTTTTTTAGAAAATGCCATAATCCTAATTTTGTAAAAATAATTTATGCATATATAGGCACATTCATATATATACAGATACACAAACATAGGAAAATTAAAAATTATAGGAGGGAAAGCACTAAAATATTAATAGTGATTATATCTGAATTGCAGTATAATGGGGAATTGTTTTTCTTTATTTTATTAATACTTTTTTATATTTCCCAAACTTTCTGTAAGGCTCATATATTATTTTTGTAGAAACAAGTTTTGTTTTATTTTGTTCACCTAGAATAAAGTTTAGCAAAGTTTTCTTGGAAAGGATCAGATAGACAATATTTTTTGTTTTGTGAACCATACAGTCTATCTCAATGACTCAACTCTGCTGTTGTAGCAAGAAAGCAGCCATGGTGTGTTCCAAAAAAAACTTCATATACAAAGTTAGACAATGAGCTGGGTTTCACCCATGGGCCATAATTTTCCAAATCTTGCCTAGATGAGTGGAAATAATGAGAAATAAAGTTAGGCGAAGAATGGTGGTCAAAAGTGAGAGAGTTCCATATGAAGTTGGGTGCTGGTCTCCGGAATGAAGGCAGCCAAACAAGCTAGCATGTCTGGGTGATGAATTATTCTGAATAATGTGAAGCTGAGGGTGGAGGGCAGGAGTGAAATCCAGAGCTAAAGATTTCATCAACTGAGATGGCAGTGGCAGGAAAGGGGAAGGTGACACAGTCACATGGTATGACCCTCAAAGAAAGAGGTTTTTATGCAAGCATCGAGGGCTAACATCCTGGAAATAGCATTGGGAAATGGGGAGGATGCTGATGTTACCTCCTGCTCCTAAACATCCATTACAAAGTTTTTATGGAGGAGTTATATCTTGGGAAAAAGTTAGGCTTGCATTGAGCCCAGGAATAACTAGGTTAATAAAGTAGAGAGGCTTGGTTATTATGGAATGGGAATTTCAAAAGGTACAATGGAAAGATTCGGGCAAAACAGTCATCTGTGAGGATACATAAGTTCAAGGGAGAGGAATCGGAGAGCACAAAGAAGATTACACTGCTGAGATAAGACACATAACAAAAGGGACTCTGTTTGGGGCACATGAAACCATCAGGGCCTAGACTCTGGAATGAGTAGGTAACAGTCTGCATTAATTATAGTTTGGTGATTCAGATCAAGAACAGACAATAAGATTAATTAGTTCCCAGGTCCTCTGTATTAGCTAGAGTTCTCTAGAGAAACTGAATAAATAGGAAATATCCATAAATATAAAATTTGTATGGAAACATAGAGTACAAAATTTGTAGGACAGACTGTGAAGCTGATGATTCCAATGGAGGGTCTGGACGAACTCCAGAGGAGAGGCTGTCTCTTCTGAATTCTCCTTAAAAGTCTTTCATTGATTAGATTAAACATCACTCATTGCAGAAGACACTCCCCTTGGCTGATTACAAATGGAATCAGCTGTGGATGCAGCCAATGTGATCATGATTTAATTCTATGAAATGTCCTCATAACAACAGACAGACCAGCATTTGCCCAACCAGACAAATGGGTACCACCACCTGGCCAAGTTGGCACATGAACCTGACCATGACACCCTCAATCTAAGAAACAACATCAGTCTCTGGAGGAGGGGAGAGCTTTTCTAACTAGGTAGCTGCAATCTCATAAATCCCCAATCTCATCTCACTCATGATCCATATATGACTATGTTGTCTTAGGTCTTCATTGGAACAAGGCATGGATGGAACTGGATTGGGAAACAATGTTTTTGTCATCTCTTTTGAACCTTCTATTACATTCCCCATAGCACCTAGTCCTAACTTTCTTATTCACTTCAACATCTCTTGATGTATTGCCCAGAGGGAGAACTCAATGAGTAAAGAAAGAAGATAGAAAGGTCTTCCTAAATGATCCTCTCTTCTCCAGCTTCCCCTATTCCAATTCTCCTATATAGGGCTGCCAGATGAAAGTCCAGATCATGATGATCTCCTAATCAAAAGCCAAGGTGGCCTGTCCTGCAGGACTAGGTGAGCAGGAGCAAGGTAGCAGAACCACACACTCAGAGCTGCTACTAACCTCGTGGGACCTGCAGTTGCTTCCAAGTCAGAGAGCCCAACCTGCATACAGAGAGCAAGGAAGACGAAAACTAAAGGAACACCTTATTAGAAAAAAAAATGCTTTTTGCATACAAACAGAAAGATTAGATATTATACAGTAGAGACTGGAGAATGATGACATCTTTTTTTTTAAAATATGAAAACCATCTATTTTCAACACCCTGCAATATTGACATTCCTTTGTTCTTCCTCATGCAAAAATATTTTTTAATTTGTACATTTAGTCACTACCATTGTACACTCCAGGCATTCCTAGATTATACCATCCCAGTCTTTACTTTCTATCTTTCCTTCTGGCTTCATATGTGCCCTCAGTCCTCCTCCCTCTATCATTCTCACATTCAGGTTTATTCAGTATACTTAAATTATTGAGCTACCATCAAGTAGTATTGTGCTATCCATTTCTGAATTTTTACAATCAGTCCTGTTGCAAAATCTGTATCCCTTTAGCTCCAATTACCCAATATCTACCCTATTTCTATCTCCTGGTGGCCTCTGTTCTTAACTGAAATTCTCTGATTTCATTCATTAATGTTAGTTCATATCAGTGAGACCATACAGTATTTGTCCTTTTGTTTCTGGCTAATCTCACTCAGCATGATGTCCTCAAGGTTCATCCATGTTATTACATGCTTCGTGACTTTATTCTGTCTTACAGCTGCATAATATTCCATCATATGTATGTACCACAGCTTGTTTAGCCACTCATCCATTAATGAACATTTGGGCTATTTCCATCTCTTTGCAATTGTAAATAATACTGCTTGTTCTAGTTTGCTAGCTGCCGGAATGCAACACACCAGAGATGGATTGGCTTTTAATAAAAGGGGATTTATTTTGCTTGTTCTTCAGAGGAAAGCAAGCCAACTTTCCACTGAGGTTCTTTCTTATGTGGGAAGGCACAGGACGGTCTCTGCTGGCCTTCTCTCCAGGCCTCTGGGTTCCAACAACTTTCCTAGGGGTGATTTCTTTCTACATCTCCAAAGGCCTGGGCTGAGCTGCAAGTGCTGAGATGAGGTATGCTGAGCTGCTTGGGCTGTGCTATATTGAGCTCTCTAATTTAAGCACCAGCCAATTAACTCAAACATCATTCCATTGCAGCAGGCATGCCTCCTAGCCAACTGCAGATGTATTGAGCAACAGATGAGGTTCACGTACCATTGGTTCATGTCCACAGCAACAGAACTAGGTGTCTTCACCTGGCCAAGTTGCCAACTGAATATAACTACCACACTGCTATAAAATTGGTGTGCAAATGTCCATTTGTGTCCTTGCCCTCATGTACTCTGAATAGATACCTAGCAATGGTATTTCTGGATCATATGGCAATTCTATACTTAGCTTCCTGAGGAACCACCAAACTGCCTTCCACAGTGTTTGTACCATTTGACATTCCCACCAACAGTGGATAAGTGTGCCTCTTTCTCCACATCCTCTCCAGCACTTGCCATTTTCTGTTTTATTGATAACGACCGTTCTGGTGTATGTGAGATGATATCTCATTGTGGTTTTGATTTGTATTTCCCTAATGGCCAGGAAAGTTGAGCATCTTTTCATGTTCCTTTTAGCCATTTGTAGTCCCTCTTCTGAGAAGTGTCTGTTCATGTCTTTTGCCCATTTTGTAATTCAGTTGTTTGTCTTCTTGTTGTTGAGTTGAACAATCTCTTTATATATCCTGGATACTAGACCCTTATCTGATATGTGGTTTCCAAATATTGTCTCCCATTGTGTCGGCTGTCTTTTTACTTTCTTGACAAAGTTCTTTGATGCAATTTTGAGGCATTCCCATTTATCTATTTCTTTCTTCAATGCTCATGCTTTGGGTGTAAGATGTAGGAAACTGCCTCTTATTACAAGTTTTAAAAGATATTTTCCTACATTTTATTCTGAAAGTTTTATGGTCTTAGATCTAATGTTTAGGTCTTTGATCCATTCTGAGTTAATTTTTATATAGAGTGTGAGATATGGATCCTCTTTCATCCTTTCACATGTGGATATCCAGTTCTCTAGGCACCATTTATTGAAGAGACTGTTCTGTCCCAGGTGAGTTGACTTGACTGCCTTATCAAAGATCAATTATCCATAGATGATAAGGTTTATATCTGAACCCTCTATTCAATTCCATTGGTCAGTATATCTTTATGCCAGTACCATGCTGTTTTGACCACTGTACCTGCGTAATATGCCTTAAAGTCAGGTAGTGTGAGACCTCCAACTTCATTTTTCTTTCTCAGGATATTTTTAGCTATTTGGGGCATGCTGCCTTTCCAGATGAAATTGGTTATTGGTGTCCCTATTTCTGCAAAGTAAGTTTGGGGTATTTTAATTGGTATTGCATTGAATCTATAAATCAATTTAGGTAGAATTGACATCTTAATTGTATTTAGTCTTCCAATCCATGAACGTGGTATGTCCTTCCATTTATTTAAGTCTTCTGTGATTTCTTTTAGGGATCTCTTGTAGTTTTCTTTGTATAGATCTTTTGTATCCTTGGTTTAATTTATTCCTAAATATTTTATTCTTTTGGTTGCAATTATAAATGGAATTTTTGTCTTGATTTCCCTCTCTGATTGCTCATTATTAGTGTATAGAAACACTATAGATTTTTGAGTGTTGATCATGTAACCTGCCACTTCGTGGTACTCGTTTATTAGCTCTAGTAGTTTTGCTGTGGGTTTTTCGACATATAGTATCATATCATCTGCTAACAGTGAGATTTTTGCTTCTTCCTTTCCAATTTTGATGCCTTGTATTTCTTTTTCTCATCTAATTGTTCTGGCTAGAACTTCCAACACAATGTTGAATAACAATGGTGACAATGGACATCCTTGTCTTGTTCCTAATCTTAGGGGGAAAGTTTTCAGTTTTCCCCCATTGAGGATGATGTTAGCTGTGGGTTTTTCATATATTCCCTTCATCATGTTGAGGAAGTTTCCTTCTATTCCTATCCTTTGAAGTGTTTTCAACAAGAAAGGATGTTGAATTTTGTCAAATGCCTTTTCTGCATCAATCAAGATGATCATGTGGTTTTCTGCTTTGATTTCTTGATATGGTGTATTACATTAATTAATTTTCTTATGTTGAATCATCTTTGCATACCTGGGATGAATCCTACTTGGTCATGATGACATTCTTTTAATGTGTTGCTGGATTCTATTTGCAAGAATTTTATTGAGGATTTTTGCATCTATTTCATTAGGGAGATTGGTCTGTACTATGCTTTTCTTGTAGTATCTTTGTCAGGCTTTGGTATGAGGATGATGTTGGCTTCATAGAATGAGTTAGGTAGACTTCCCCCTCTTAAATTTTTCTGAAGAGTTTGAGCAGGACTGGAATAATTCTTTCTTGAATGTTTGGTAGAATTCACATGTGAAGCCATCTGGTCCTCGACTTTTCTTTTTGGGGAGCTTCTTAATGACTGATTCAATTTTTTAACTTATGCCTGTTCAGGTCATCTATTTCTTCTCGAGTCAATGTTGCTTGTTCATGTCTTTCTAGGAAGTTGTCTGTTTCATCTACATTGTCTAGTTTATTAGCATAAAGTTGTTCAAGTATCCTCTCATTATCTCCTTTATTTCTGCGGGGTTGGTAGTTATGTCTCCTCTTCCATTTCTGACTTTATTTATTTGTAACCTCTCTCTTCTTCTTTTTGTCAACTCGCTAAGGGTCCATCAATTTTATTGATTTTCTCATAGAAACAATTTCTGGTTTTCTTGATTTTTTTTATTGTTTTCATGTTCTCAGTTTCATTTATTTCTGCTGTAATCTTCATTATTTCTTTCCTTTTGATTGCTTTGGGGTTAGTTTGCTTTTCTTTCTCTAGGTCTTCCAAGTGAATGGTTAATTCCTCAATTTTTGCTCTTTTTTCTTTTTTAATATAGGCATTTAGAGCAATAAATTTTCCTCTTAGCACTGCCTTTGCTGCATCGCATAAATTTTGATATGTTGTGTTTTCATTTTCATATGCCTCAAGATATTTACTGATTTCTCTTGTAATTTCTTCTTTGACCCACTAGCTGTTTAAGAGAGTGTTATTGAGCTTCCATATATTTGTGAATTTTCTAGGCCACTGCTTGTTATTGATTTCCAACTTCATTCCTTTATGATCCGAGAAAATGTTTTGTATGATTTCAATCTTTTTAAATTTACTAAGACTTGCTTTGTGACCCAGCATATTGTCTATCCTTGAGAATGATCCATGAGCACTTGAGAAAAAGGTGTCTCCTGCTGTTGTGGGGTGTAATGTTCTATAAATGTCTGTTAAGTCTAGTTCATTTATTGTATTATTCAAATCTCTGTTTCTTTATTGATCCTCTGTTTAGATGTTCTGTCCATTGTTGAGAGTTGGGAATTGAAGTCTCCAACTATTATGGTAGATATGTCTATATCTCTTTTCAGTGTTTGCCTCATGTATTTTGGAGCATCCTGGCTCAGTGCATAAATATTTATGATTCTTATGTTTTCTTGTTGAATTTTTCCTTTTATTAGTACATAGTGTCCTTCTTTTTAATTATTTTACATTTAAAGTCTAATTAGTTGGATATTAATATAACTACTCCTGCTCTCTTCTGAATGTTGTTTGCATGAAATATCTCTTCCCAACCTTTCATTTTCAACCTATGTTTGTCCTCAGGTCTAAAATGAGATAGCATATAGATGGGTCCTGTTTTTTAATCCATTCTCCCAGTCTACATCTTTTGATTGAGGAATTTAATCCATTAACATTTAGTGTCATTATAGTAAGGGCTGTACTTTCATCTACCATTTTGCCTTTTGGATTTTGTATGTCATATCTAATTTTTCCTCTTTTTACCTTTACTGATAGTCTTCATTTCTACACTCTTCTCCACACCCCTCTTTCCTATTTTTCTATCTGTCTCTAGTTTCTTGCAGAGCTGGTCTCTTGGTCACAAATTCTCTCAGTGATTTTTTTGTCTGAATAGATTTTAATTTCCCCCTGATTTTTGAAGGACAATTTTGCTGAATATAAAATTCTTGGTTAGCAGTTTTTCCCTTTTCAAATCTTTAATATGTCATGCCACTGTCTTCTTGCCTCCATGGTTTCTGCTGAGAAATCTACACATAGTCTTATTGGTCTTCCCTTGTATGTGATGGATTGCTTTTCTCTTGCTACTTTCAAAATTCTCTCTTTTTCTTTGACATCTGACATTCTGATTAGTAAGTGTCTTGGAGTATGTCTATTTGGATCTATTCTATTTGAGGTATGCTGCACTTCTTGGATCTATAATTTTAAGTTCATGAGCACTTGAGAAAAAGGTTGGAAAATTTTCAGTGATGATTTCCTCCATTAGACTTTCTCCTCCTTTTCCCTTCTCTTCTCCTTCAGGGACACCCACAACAGGTATATTTGTGCACTCCATGTTGTCATTCAATTCCCTGAGTCCTTGCTCATATTTTTCCATTCTTTTTCCTATATATATTTTTTGCTTGTCAGATTTAAGATGTCCTGTCCTCTAGATAATCCTATCTTCTGCCTCTTGAAATCTAACATAGTAGGTTTCCACTGTTTTTTTTTCCATTTCTTCTACTGTGCCTTTCATTCCCATAAGTTCAGTGATTTGTTTTTTCAGATTTTCTATTTCTTTTTGTTTGCCCCTTCCCTTGTTTATATACTCCCTCAATTCATTGATTTGATTTTTGATGAGGTTTCTCATGTCTGTTTGAACATCCTGATTTAATTGCTTCAACTCCTGTATCTCATTTGAATTGTTGGTTAGTTCCTTCAACTGAACCATATCTTCGATTCTCCTAGTATGATTCATTATTTTTTGCTGGCATCTATGTATTTAATTTCCTTAATTAGCTTAATCTGAAGATTGTTTTCACTCTTTGACCTAGAATTGCCTTGCTGGATGGCTTTGTTCTCTATCTGTTCTTTGACATTCAGTTCAGCTTATTCTGGACATTTAGCATAGGTTTTGTTTAACAGAGCAGAATTTTTCAGTTCTTGCTTTCTTGTTTCTTGCCCTGCCTATATGATGCTGGGTTGTTTTTTGTTGTTGTTGTTTTTTACCTTGGGAGTATCTACTTAGGTACTATAGGCCCCAGTCAGATTTTCCCAGATCAGACTGGCCTCCTCTCAGGAAGAAAGAGTCACCTGCATCAGTTTTTCCTGAGGGTGAGACCCAGCAGGTTGACGGACTTTCTTATGAAGCCTCTAGACTCTACATTTTTCCTATCCTGCCCAGTTTGTGGTGCTTGTCTGCCTTTGGATCCCACCAGCATAAGGTGATGTGGTACCTTTAACTTCAACAGACTCTTCCTGCTGGGGGTGTGCTTGAGACACAGGAGAGGTTATAGGCTGGCTTTAATTGCTTCACTTTTCCAGTCCCTGGGGTCTGAATTCCTTGAGGGAAGGATTCCACCTGAGCTGGGCACCACCCCTCTCCTGGGGAAGGCAAAGTCTCCAGGGAATTAACTCCTTTCACCTGACCAGACTCTTTGTCTCTCAGACAAGCTTAATTCCACCCTTGCCTGGGTCAGTTGGAGCCTGAGAGCAGTTAAGAAATAGAATCAAAACAAAAAATAATCCTCTTCAGAGCAGGACCCTTGTTCCTCAGATTTGTCAATCAGGAGCTTAAGTCAGTACATTGCTGAATGCATATCCAGGTCCTATGTGCCCCCTCTTTTTTTTAGGGTCCAGATCTTTTCAAGTATTCTGTGCTGTCTGATCCAAAAAATCTCTGTTCCCCCCCTGCCCTGCATCAGTCCTGCCCCCTCTGCGCTGTGGCTAAAACTAGTAAGTTCAACTTTTATTTGAGGTTTTGCTGAGCTGGGGACCTATTTTTAGTAGCCAGAATTTGTTAATTAATTCCACAATTGGAATTAATTGAGCTTGGTGGAGCTCAGCTCCTTGCCACTAGTAAAGTCTCCTTTCTTTTCCCTTTGGGAAACAGCCTGTGGCAGAGGGGCACTGGCCTCCACAACTTCGGGGATTCATGGTTCTGGGTGGGATCGCAGCTGGTCCAGCTTGACCAGACTGTTGTATGCTGTGTGTCCAGTCACTGATGTGGCCCCAGCAGTTGTTCTGTACTGTTCCTGGCTATTTACTAGCTTCTCTGGAGGACAAACTAAATTCCATACCTCACTAAGCTGCCATCTTGTAACCTCCCCTCTATTCTGACATATTAACATACAGCATTGGTTTAAGTAATTTCTTTCTGAAGACTAGCTCCCACTTTGCTTCCAGGTCCCCAGTTGTGTCAATCCTAATCTCTTGATTAGGCTGTACAAGTGATTTTTAGAGGAGTTTTTGCCTAAGGTTTTATCTTGTCTTGCTGCCATTCAGACACAAGTTGTTTAAGTCAAATGATGACATCTTAACAGGTTTTGTCCCTAGGACAAGAAGGGACAAAAGTTCTGAAAGTTAAAACAAAAATGGCTGATAAAGAAAAGCAAAAATTAAATAAGGATAAAAAAAACATATTCCTTTAAAACCTTATAATGAATTAACCAATTCAAATATAACAGCAATATACATAATTTTGAGGACAATAATAAAACTCTTCAGTTGTTACCAATTAAAGGTGATCCCCATAATCAACATATGACATTTAACTTAAAAGAAAAATTACTACAGAAAAACCGAAGCAGGATTGTAGCATGCACAAGAAACCTGGCTTGGCTCTTATTGTGGCCAAATTCAGTCTAAGGTTAATTCATTTAGACAAACTTTACAAGTAAAAGATTAGAGTTCTGCATCAACCAAGAAACTTTTAATGACTGTCTCTAAAACCACAGAGCCTCAGCCTATAAATACCAGCAGGCTTATAATGAAAAGTGATAGAGCCTCCAACATAGCTACCACTGAATTTGTGAGCCCTATGTCACAGGATAGACAAATAGTGTGGCCTTCTATTAGGAGTAACCCCAAAAATATCCAGGACACTTATGAGGCAACAGTAGAACCTGTGCCAGTGTTACAAACCAGAAAATGTCTGCAGGCATTTAAAATAGGTTCATTTAGGGTCAAAATCAGTCCTTCTCAGAACACAAAAAGAAATGAGAAGTTATCAAGAAGCATAGCTTCAAGAATTATAATCAGACTTGCTTCATTTTCTAATACCAAACTGACAGAAAAGTAAAAAAACATTGACCAGTAAAGACATATTATAGCAAAAGTGACCACAGATAGATTGGATCAGCCAAAAGAAACTGCCCAAATTCAAGCAAAAGAAGAGTGCTGAAGTTCCAGGAAGATGGCTGAAGAGAGTAGCTTGAGCTTAGCCCTGCTTCATGGAAAAGTTAGAGAAGGGACAGGAGGGTGATTGAGGTGGCAATTAAAGAGTGTGGCTGACCTGGGAGAGCCTTCTGCACTGCATATGGCAGCTCTGGTTGCAGAGGCCAAGGAACTGAGGGGCAGAAAGCTGGAGCCTGGCATGTGCGCAAGATGCTGCAGAGCCCACAAGAGTGCACGGACAGGAGCCTGGGCCTAGGAAGTAAGCCAGGCCACACTCCTTGTATGTTCTACCCTCAAAAACACAACCCCCTGACTGGTGACTCACCCCTCACACCACACACCTTAACTCCATCATCCATTCCTAATCCCTATGCTCCAGGTGCCCCCACCCCATGAGCCCTCAGTGAATGTACCTGCCCCACCCCCCCACCACAAGTGCAGCCCAAGCCACCTCTTCTGCACCCCTCCCAAGCACTAACTTCCCCTCCCTGTTCCCTGCAGGCTGTTGCCAGTGCATAAAGGCTGCAGGCACTAACCTCCATAACTAGGCTACTCCTGCCCTCCCCTCCACTCAAAGTGTCACACAGCATCACTCCACCCCACCTGAGCTCTGCACATTTTTACAGCACTCTCAGGCCCACGCATGTGCATGGACCCCCAATCACGTCATTCAGCTCTGGGAACCACACTTTACAGCAGTCCTAGAACGACACATGTGCATGGCCCTCAGCCACACTTTCCAGCTCTGAGAAAGTGCTGACCTGTGCAACCAGGTCACACCTGCCCCCAATCCAGAAGGCATACCACCAACCTGCTGCCACACCTCTATGCATGCATACAAAGAGCCCCATGCCTTAGGCCAGTGCACACAGGGTTACACCCCCCAGACCAGTGTATCCGCACAGCTACATCTTCCCTGGCCACTGGGCACCCATGTTCACAAGCAACAGTGTAATATCCCCAACATGTGCCCATGCCTGCCCTGGAACAAATCATCATACTGAATGCCCGACCCCATGCCCTGCCACCTGCTGTACAACCATCCCACAAACACAAGGCCCTAGACTACTGAAAGAAATCAACTCCCAAAGTAAATCAATCAAGATATACACATGACATGAAGACAGAGGAAAATTACTAAGCATATCACAATGCAGACACATATAGCCCGGCTTAATGACCAAATTAAAACACCAAAGGAGAAACAGACATTGGAACAACTAATCAAAGATATTCATACAATTCTACTTAATAAAATAAGTGGGGTAGGAAGTGACATAAAGGAGATCAATAAGACAATAGAAGAGCATAAAGAGGAATTTGAAAGAATAAATAGAAAAATAGAGGAAATCACAGAGATTAAAGATTCTGTTGACCAAATAAAAAACATACTAGAGGCACACAATACCAGATTTGAAGAGGAAGAGGAAAGAATAAGTGATATAGAGCACAGGATAATTGACTTCAAAGACTTCAAACAGCAAATGGCAAAAAAGATGGAAAAAATTGAATGGGGAACTCAGGGAAATGACAGACAAAACAAACCTCACAAATATAAGAATCATTGGTGTCCCAGAAGGAGAAGAGAGGAGTGATGGTCTAGGAAGAGTAGTCCAAGATATAATGAGGGAAACTTCCCAACCCTCATAAAGGACATAAATATACAAGTTGAAGAACCCTAAAGAACTCCAAACAGAATAAATCCAAATAAGCTTTCCCCAAGGCACATAATAATCAGTCTGTCAAATGTTGAAGAGAAGCAGAAGATCCTGGAAGTGGCAAGAGAAACACAATCTACTACATACAAGGGAAATCAAATCAGACTGAGTTCAGACTAATCAACTAGCACCCTGGAGGTAAGAAGGCAGTGATATAATACATTCAAGATCCTGAAAGAGAAAGACTTCCAGCCAGGAATTCTGTACCCAGCCAAACTGTCTTTCAAAATTGAGGGAAAGATTAAGGTTTTCACAGAAAAAGAAGTCCTAAAAGAATTTGTCAACAAGAAACCGGCCCTACAAGAATACTAAAAGGAGTTCAGCCAGCTGAAAAAAAAAAAAAAAAAAAAA
>PVIY010015897.1:7513-27351 GCA_004026745.1 Myrmecophaga tridactyla
GCACACATATATATATAAAATCTGATATTTAGAGATAAGAATGAAACCAATCAGGTTGGGGTTAAAGTAATTCATAACACAGGAGTAAGGAAGACAATGTCTATATTTTAGAACCACATGCTCTTTGAGACCAAGGGAAGAAAGATTTATTTGGTCTAGAACTGAAATTTTCTGTAGCACATAATCTAACTCAACCTATCTGTGTAGCTCCTTTGAACAATTGAAACACAGAGAGCCCAGTATAAGAAAGAGGTCCTTTAATCCTGTATAGATAATTGTAATATCTGAATACATCCTAGAATATATTAAGCAGATAATCAAAAAGTGTTGGCAAAGTCCTTTGAGGGATGGGAGAAAGAATATGGAACCATTAAATTTTACCATCAGGGAATCTGCTGATACCATGTCAAACTTGAGGGACACCCAAATTAATAGGCCATGTCCTTGATCCTGAGGCTTACTCTTGTGAAGCTTATGTAGGTAGTGGAGAAGCAGCTTAGACTACCTATAGACATGCCTAAGAGTTACTTCTGGAGGACCTCTTTTGTTACTCAGATGTGGCCTCACTCTCTATAAGCCCAATTCTGCAAGTGAAATCAATGCCCTGCCCACTACATGGGACAACACCCAGAGGTGAAAGCCTCCCTGATGATGTGGGAGATGACTCCCAGGCATGAATCCAGACCTGGGATCAACAATTCCATTCTGACCAAAAGGGGGAAAAGAAGTGTAGTTAATAAAGTGCCAGTGGCAAAGAGAGTTCAAATAGAGTCGAGAAGCTACCCTGGAGGTTGCTCTTAAAACAAGCTTCAGTTAGACCTTGCTACCCATCATAATCTGCCAAATCCCAACAGGACCATTCAAGTCAATCCTAAAGAACACCTAGGGCAACATATAAGATTCCACAAAGGTTCCATGCACTAGAGTATCTTTTCAGAAACCTACAACCTCCACATGGGTCCCTGGTCCAGATAAGTCCTGAAACCTATCCTCTCCAGAACATCAGATAGTCCATCTCACTACCCCATATTAGTGACAGAGCCTTCCAATATGAAAAAGTTAGAATGGCCATAGCCCAAACACCCCTAAGGAGAGGGATGGAAAAATCAAAGGTAATGGTGGAGTTATACAGTAAAGACAGGATTTAACAAATGAATATGAATGTTGAATCATTAAATTGATATCTCTTTGAGTCTCTAGTATCTTACAGCAGCTTGGAGTAAAAACCTAAAATTGTAGAATTGTAACACGTCAAATTCTGAAATATGTTCTACAAGTAATTGTAGTGCTGTGCTTTGAAATTTATTGCCTTTTTGTGTATACGTTATTTTTCACAAAAAGAAGGAAAAAAGTCAATTATGATGATAAAGCAATATTTAAGCCTTCTAGCCTCCTATATTCTGGAGCAGCTAGAAGGAAAAATCTGAGAGGATCGTATGGTAGCCCATGAAAAACTCTGGGATCTGTCGTGTAGCTACTTGTTGACGAGTGCTTTGAAAACTATTGTTTTTTAATTTCTTTGCTATGTATATATGTTATACAATACCAAAAAAAGTTTAAAAAGAATAAACAAATAGATCAGTGGCACAGAAATAGTTTATTCCTCAGTTAAGGTCTCCTGTTTTCAGGAAAAGGTAACAAATACAATGATGTTGGGTCAGTTAGATATCCCTGTTTAAAAAGGTGATTCTTGACCTCTTCTTACCCAGATACACAAATATCAAATCCAGATGAATTATAGATCTAAAAGTGAATGGTTAAACAATAAAACTTTTAGAATAAGTCACAGGGAAATAAATTCATGACCTTGGAGAAGACAAAGAATTTTGAAATGCGATGTAAATCACTAACCATAAAAGGAAAAAAGAGAGATGTGGCATTGCATTAAAATTAAGAACTCTGGTCATCAAATGGCAGCATAAAGTGTGAAAATTCAAGCTAGATGGTATTTTCAATACAAATTTCCTGCAAGAGACTGGTACACAGAATTGTAAAAGAATCTGGCAATCAATAAGAAAAGGGAAGATAACCCAATAAAAAATGGACGATAGACTTAAACACTCCACAAAAGATCAAATCAAATGGCCAATAGTTAAATGAAAATGTGCTCCTCTTAGTTAGTTTTCAAGGAAATGAATATTACAATCACAGAATGGCTAAAATGAAAAAGACATATATTGTCATGAATGTGAAGTAATTGGCATTTTACCGACTACTCGTAAGATTGTAAATTGATTGAGACATTTTGTGAATCTGTTTTGTAAATACAAAATATAGATACATTTCTCAAATGTCATATTTAACAACAGAAGCCATAATGTAGGAGTAGTTTGTAACTCATTTTGTATGAAGTCGTAGGAGTTCATGAAAGAACTTTTGGGCTTCTGGTAATGTTCAGATTTGACAAGGATGGTGGTTACATAGGAATATTCATTTTGTGAAAATTCATCAGTATGTACAGTTATGATATGTGTACTTTTCTGTACATCAACAAAATATTTACATTTAAAAGTTGATTGGAAGTTCTGTACATTTGTTGAATTTTCAACTTTTTTTCATTTTAGGGTGGATTTTCAAGGACCTAGCTATTCAGGGTTTGAACTCCCAGTGTCCAATGCTTTCTACAACTTTCCTTTTGAGATGGAGTTTTCTCAGTCAGGATTCCTACAGTCCACTACCCAGGGCAATGAGCCTTACATCCAGTATTTTCTCAGCTGATTTGGGAAATGCATCAAGGGTTATCAATTTTCTGTTCACATGTGTGCCTGATTTCCATATATCTACAGTCCGTAGATTATTTGGATATCCTTAGTTTTTACCTAATTCCCTTTTTCTGTCCCAGGATATCACATTATATTTAGCTATCATGTCTCCTTAGGCTGCAATTTCAGTTTTTCCTTGTTTTTGGAGTAGGTCAGTCATTTTATAGAATGTCCCTCTATTGAGCATGGTCTGATTTGTTTCTCATGATAAGTCTGGGGTTATGAACTTCTAGAAAAAAGTGCCATTTTCATCACATTGTATCAAGGACACATACTATCAACATAACTTATCACTGTGAATTTGAACTTGATCACCTGTCTGAGGTAGTATTTGTCAGCTCTCTTACTCATTGTCTTTCAACTGCTCATTTTGCTTATTCTTGTTTCATTCCTTTTTTTTATTACATACTGTGTGAATAATTTATATCTTTCTTCCAATGTATTAATTCACTCTTTGAAGGTGTGTAGTCTTAAGATTACCCTGGAAATTTTTTTAGTTTTTTAAAATTATAATTTTTAATATCCATCTTTCTCATTTGTTTTTTTGCATCTACCTGTTCATGTTTCATTCATTCTTGTTAGTATTTCTTCATCATTTTTATAGAAATTGCACTTGCACTTAATTTTTAAGCATTCTAAAATTGGTTATTTTAAAGTGTTTGCAAATGCTTCTGTGAAAAAAATTAATCTGGTGTAAATTGATTTTTTTTGTTATTATCTTACATTTCCGTTTTATTCCTATTTAAATATTATCATTGCTAGAGTTTGGCACAGAGGGAATTTTATTTATGTATGAACTTATTGTGTTGAGCATTTTCTAGTTATATTGTTCTTCCTCTTCCTCCTTTTCCTTCTAGTACTTGCTTCTTTCTAACCCTTATATTCAAATAGATAACCAAGTCTTACATGGCCATTTGGAGTCTCACTTCATTGTGAAATTGATCGTACTGCACATCCATTCACAGAACTAATGATACTACATACCCATTCACAGAACCAATGGGTGACTTGGTTAAATTCTTATAACAAATCTCTGTTAACTCTTGTTGCTGTGAATATGTCTCTTACTGTAAGCCATAAATCCAGGTAACTAGTCGACATTAACTCTCAATAAGACAGTTCTCATCTTATTTTTTGCTGGTTTGTATGTTTGTTTGTTCTTGATGCTTTTATTTTTGCATGGATAAATTTCCTGGCTTTCTTAGGCCCCATCACTACCTAGAACCAAAACTTCATCACCACCTCCCTAGAATCCAGTGATCTTATGGCTTAAGCCCCATTCACAAGTTTGTCTTTCTCTTAAGGATCATGTTTGTCAAGATACTTATTTTCTAACTGATTCTTTTTCCCCTTCTTCTCTATTTTAGGACTTGTTTTACTTCCAGGAGGTGCACTTGGCCAGTTTCTGGGAGGAGCAATTATTTATGTGTTAGAACTGACTTGTAAAGGCATTATGAAATTTATAATGATTACGTCTATTATATCAAATATCCTGCTTGTGTTTGTAATTTTTATTCGCTGCAGTTCAGTGCAATTTGCTGGGATCACTGAAGATTATGAAGGGTAAATGTAATTTAATATATTCAATTTTTAGCTCACAACCCAATATATGTTTTACCCAGTCAATTAATAATTATTTATTCAGTAACCTTTGTGTGTTCACATCATTCTTAAAATTATTGTACATATAAAATATATATAAAGGATAAGCTCATCTTTCATGTTAGGGATCCAAATATTATAATGCTATCTTGGGATATGACTGGCCATGTGTGCTGGTTTGAATCTGTGGTATATCCCAGAAAAACCAAGTTCCTTAATCCTCACTCAATATTGCTACGTGGAACCTTTTTGATTGTTTCCATGGAGCTGTGACCCACCCAGTTGTGATGATAACTTCTGATTAGATGGTTTCCATGGAGTTGGGTCTCTACCTGTTCAAGGTGGGGTTGCTTACTGGAGCCCTTTAAGAGGAAAAAAGTTTTAGAACCCACATAGCCAGAGGCCTTTGGAGATAAAGAAGGCAAACTTCATCTGAGGGAGCTCCATGAAGCAAGAAGCCAGACGAGAAAGCTAGCAGATGTGGCCATGTAAATCCTTCCAGCTGAGAGAGAAACCCTGAACTTCATCAGCCTTTCTTGACCAAAGGTAACCTCTTGTTGGTGCCTTAATTTGCACTGTCATTGCCTTGTCTTAATTTGGACGTTTTCACAGCCTTACAACTGTAAACTTGCAACTCAATAAATTCCCCTTTTAAAGGTCATTCTGTTTCTAGTATGTCACATCCTGGAAGCTTCCAAACTAGAACACCATGCATTTGTAAAATATTAAAGAGCAAAATACATTGATATGATTCAAAGTCTAGAAATAGAATTCATTATTTGAGTGGGCAGCAAGTAGGAGACAGTATTACTTCTGTGCACAAAGCCAAATTTGCCTTGTGTTCCTTAACTGGTATGTCTTCCCTCTTATAGATACCAGAGAATAGAACTGAAGTACGTGTGAAAATATGCACCAAAATGTCCCTTTAAAACTAAACATGCAAAAATTCAAAGGGCTGGGCAGAGCCTGATATTAAAAATGGGAACAGAACTGAAATTGGAAATCAAAGACTTAGTAAATGAGATAAATACAAAGAATAAAATATCTACCTCCTAATGGAATGGTTTATCAAAGACTGAAAAGCTGAACAATTTTTTTTTAATTCTTTAAATGCATGAGAGAGTTGTTTAGGCATTGGGAATTGAAAGGTAAGAATTCATGAAAATGGCATAACTGGCAGAGGAATGGCGACCTTCTGTAACTACTTTCTCCCTGAAGGAATTTGCTGATTCTGGGAATTGGCAAGAAATTGAGAATTTTGGCAAAGGGTCTGTATGAAGAGCATTATCTAAGAGGAAGAGAAACCTGCACAAATTTTTGATAGATTTGTAAGCTTGAAGAAACAAATTTTAGGGCTCAAGGAGCCAGGATATCAGATTAGGGAGAGGCAGATAATGAGGTAATACTGCATTGGGTTTTCACCCAATACATTTGCTGAATTGTGAAGTTGTGGATGGAAAGATTTTTTGAAATCCAGTAGAAATTCTGTGGAAAAGAGGAGTTTTCATTAGTCTTTTGCTTTGTATATAAGAGTTGGAGTTTAGAATATGCTTGACACCCCAGGTTCTCAGTTAATATTGCTATAAAGTTAAGACCTAAGAATGGGGTCCTTCCTAAAGTATCTTAGCCTACCCAGGAGTTAATTTAGTCTCTAATTAGATTAATATGATTATTTAACACTTTAGTAGAAAAGATAATATCATCCAGTGCCTGTAAAATGTCTTACACAAAGGTTGGTCATTTTTTTTAACTTACCAGGAAAGCCAAGAGACGTGGCCAAAAACTATGAGAGAAATCAGATGATAGAATAGACCTATAGGTTGTCCAGATATTGGTATTATCAAATAAGAATGTTTAAGTAATTTTGGCAGAAAAAAATAATGCAAATGGCTGTAAATTTCTCATCAGAAACTATGGGGCCAGTAGTCTATGGAACATCTTAAAAGTGCTAAACGAAAAAAAAGAAACAACTATCAATTCATAGTTCTCTATCTTATGAAAATATTCTTCAAGAATGAAGATGAAATAAAAATATTCTCAGATGAAGGATAACTAATAAAATTTGTTGTCAGCCCTAAAAGTAGTGATAAAAGAGGCTCTTCAGGCTTAGTGGAAATAATAACAGAGGAAAGCTTAAAACTTGAAGGATAAAGGAATAGTAACAAAGAAATGACAAATTTTTAATAAATTTAACAATTTAATTTTTCTCATGTTAAGTAGTGTAAAATATGTATAACTATTGAAAGCAAAACTTTTTATCTGGTATGGTTTTCAATGTGTGTAGATATACATATGACTCTATGACTTAAAGAATAAGGGTAAAAGAATCGATATTTTTAAGTTTTTCACATTTTAAGTGGAATAGCAAAATATCAACTTGAAGTATTAAAGTTAGACATATACTACTATATATCTAGAGAAACCACTAAAATATGATACAAGGAACTAAAGTCAGAATGTCAATCGAGAAATTAGAATAGAAGGAAAGAAGGAAGAGAGAAATAAAAAGCAGAGAGGACAAACTAAAAACCTGTAAAAGAAGGTAATAGTCTTCGATCTAACCATATTAATAATGACATTAAATATAAGTGGTCTGAACCAAGCTTTTGGAAAACTGTGGTCCACAAGCCAAATGGAGACTTCAGCTTTTTTTGTGGGTGTGGTCTGCAAGCTAAGAATGTTTTTTTGCATTTTTATGGATTGTGATAAACAATAAAAAAGAGTAAGACTTTTATTCTGCTCAGATATGCAAACAGCTTGGAAGTCATCACCCTCTCTTCACAATAAGCCAAAAGCTGAACAAACTAAAATACATGAGAGAATTGATACCACCGAGCCACTTGCTGCCTAGAAAACTGGAGGCAGACAAAAACAGAATCACAGTTTACCGTGAGCAGAAGCTGCTGAAGCTGAAGTTGATGGGAAAATTAAAAGATAACTAATTTCTAGAGGCTGGGTGTGGGCTAATTTGAGAATTAAAATCTCCTGTGGGCCCAGTTTTATGAGAAGCCCCCAAGTTTTCATGAGTCTTACCTCCAGGAGCCCCATCAGTTTCTCATAATAAAGATCAGTGAAAAATTCCCTTGTGCTTCAGACCTCAGGGAGAGGAGGAAAATGACCAATTTGAAATATGCCTAGAGTGGGCTATTCTCCCAAAGATCTTGCTTCAAGAAAACTATCAGAAACTAACCTGACCTAGAAGTGGAGAAATAGAACAACTCAACCCCATCTAGCCTTCCTGCCTCATGTAAATTGAGAAAAAAAGGGCTAACTAACTCTTTTGAAGGAAACCGCCCAGACACTTAAGCCCCATATAAAATAAATCGGATTTAATCTTAGTATTATAGAATATTTCCCTCCAAAACACCTTCCCACCATATCAACAAGGTTCTAGTATAATAGCAGGAAATACAACTGAGAGAACTGCAAGGCCGATTCTATTTAAGAAAGACTTCTAGGAAAATCCAAAGACAGCAGAGGCTACAATAATCTAGAACATTTAATAGGAAACTGAAGCCTCTAACACTTACAGCTACAACAAACATTAAACATAGCCTAACTCCTAGTCAGATAAACATAAAATCTCACGTTGCATGGTTTTCAACAAAAAATTACAAGATATACAAGGGAAAAACAGTCTAAAGAGACAAAGCAAGCATTGGAAATAGACTAAGATATGGCAGAGACTTTTGGAATGATCAGATGGTTTCACTGATGTACTCTACCAAATATTTAAAAAGAAATGATAAAAATCCCCTATAACCTCTTCCAGAAAATAAAAACAGAGGGAACACTTCCTAATTCATTTTATAAGGCCAGCATCATTCTGATATCATAACCAGATAAAAACACTACATGAAAAGAAAATTATAGACTGATATATCTCATGAGCATTGATGCAAGAATCTTCAATAAAGTATTAGCTGAGCAAATCCAACAATGTATGAAAAGATTCTACCCAATGACCAAGTGGGATTTATTCCAGATATGCAAGGCTGTTTCAACATTCAAAAACTAATTAATATATTCCATCACATCAACAGACTGAAGAAGAAAACGCATGTGATCTTATCAATTGCTTGAGAAAAAACTTTTGACAAAATCCTTCAATCATTCATGATAAAAACCCTCAGAAAATGAGGAAGAGAGGGCAACTTCTTCAACTTGATAAAGAATTTACCAATAAAACTACAAACAACATCATACTTAATGGCAGGGAACTAGATTCTTTCCCCTTAATTTGGAGGATGAAAAGATGTCCTTTTCATCATTCTTGTCCAACCTGCTATTGGACAAAGATGTCAAAACAAAGAACTCATGATTGCTGGTGTTTTGGTTTGCTAATGCAGCTAGAATGCAATACACCAGAAATGAATTGTCTTTTAAATAAAGGAGATTTATTACAATTCTAAGGACATGAAATTGCCCAAATTAAGGAATCAACAAAAGGATACCTTCACTCAAGAAAGGTTAATTGTTTCTGGGTTCCTCTGTTATAAGGGAAGGCACATGGTGATGTCTGCTGGCCCGCTCTCCAGGCTTCTAGTTCCAAATGGCTCTCTCAGCTCCTGTTTCCAGTGGCTTTCTCTCTAAGCATATGTAGAGCTTAGCTTAGCCCTTAGCTTCCCAGGGCAGACTCCATGTTTCATCTCTTAGCTTTACATTTCCAAACATCTATGTTAGGTTTCATCTCTCTGCTCTGAATCAGCTTTCTAAGCATCTTGTTTTCTCCAAAATGTCTCCAGTAAGCGGATTAAGACACATCTTGAATGCATGGGGTCATGTGTCCAGGGAAACAAACTAATCAAAAAGGTCCCAACTATAATTGGATGGGTCATGTCTCCATGGTAACAACTTAATCAAAAAGTCTGTCCCCACAAGATTGGATTAGAAGAACATGGCTATTCTGAGGAGCATAGTTTCAAACTAGCACATTCCACCCTCTGGACCCCCAAAAGACATGTTCTTCCATATACAAAATACATTAATTCCATCACAATAGCACAAAAGCCTTAAATGATTTCAGTAACAATGCAATTGCAATTGTCTGACTTTATATTGCATACGCATGCAATATGAAGTCAGAAACAATACAAAATCTCATTAAGTCAATTACAGGCATGGCCTATCCTAAGGCAAAAATCCTACTCTGGCTGTGTACTTGTGAAACTTAGAACAAGTTGTCTGCTGCAGATATACAAAGGAGAGGCAGTCATAGGATAAACATTCCCATTGCCATAGGGAGAAATTGAAAGTAAAACAGGGGTCACTAGACCCAAATAACTCTGAAAAACAGCAGGGCAAACTCCATTAGATGTTAAGGTCTGAGAATCATTTATAGAATGATGTTTTCTCCTCGGGGCTTGAGAGAGTGGCAGTCCCATCATTTCAAAGGGCTTACACAGCAACCTAGTTCTCTTCAAACTCTGGGGTGAGAGTTGCAATATCGGAGAGAATTGGGGAGACTACCTTATTCTTGGCTCCATCCTTTCCAAGCATCTGGGTGGCACCCAGACTCTGCCAGTGGCTTTCTCTCTAACTTTCTGTGGATCCTCACTAAGCTTCTCTGGGGCAGATTTTATATTTCATCTCTTAGCATCTTCAAATCTGTGTCTCCAAGCAACTGTGTTTTCTACAAAATGTCTCCCTTTTAAAAGACTCCAATAAATGGATTAAGAATTTAATCCATTTTGTATGAGCAGAGTCACATCTCCATGGAAACAACCTAATCAAAAATGTGCCACCCACAATTGGGTGGGTCACATCTCCATGGGAAGAACTTAGTGAAAAGATCCCCACCCACAAAAGGTCTGCCATCATAAGACTGAATTAGAAGAACATGGCTTTCCTGGAGTACATGACAGTTTCAAACCAGCATGGCTAGAAAGTTCATATATAGCAAATATATAATTATAACCCTGTCAGGAAGATTGAATTAAAAAAATAGTACTGGGAAATTTGGCTATCCAATAGGAAAAACAACTGAATCCTATATAATATCACATGCAAAAATTCTATTCCTTCTTATAAAAGATTGAAATGTGGAAAACAAAACCTTATATGTCTAGAAACAGAGGAAAATAGTCTTTTGGCATTGGTGTAAGACAGGTTTTCTTAAGGAGACACAGAATGCTCAAATGATAAGTGGAAAGATTGATATATTTGCTTACATTAAAATTACATTATGATATGAAATAATGTACACTATATTCAGAAGAATGCTTAACTGGATGGAAGAGCACAGAAAGGGATGGTGAGACGTACACAGGAATTTCTACTCGAGAGTTAAGAAAAGTAGGAAGTGGATATATGTGTTCCTTATTTTATATCCTTTTCTGAATGCTTTGCATTATTTCATAATTTAAAAAACATAGCTAATATGAGGGAGGTATAATATTGTACTTGGTTTAGTTGTAATCGACAGCAGAAAAAGATTGGTTGAGCAGTATAGAACATTATATCTCTCATTTCACTTCATCAAATATGCTAATTATATATGTATAGTTGCAGTCCTTAAAGGAGGGGAAAAATATTTGAGGGAAAGAAAAATGGTTGAAGGAATAATGGAAGAACAATAATGCAAGAATAACCTATAGACTTAAAAATCCCAGCAAATCTTCAGCACAAGAAATATGAAGAAAGTTGCACCATGTAGCATCATAATTAAATTGCTCAAGACAAATGATATAGAGAAAATTCTTAGAATCAGAAAGTGGCATGAAAAATACTATGTTAAAAGGACCAAAGATAAAGGAAACAGCATTTTTTAAAAATCAGAAACAATGCAAGTAAGAAAACAGTGGACCAGTATTTTTTAAAAAACTGAAAGTAAATGAAATGCCAAACTAGAATTTTATTGGCAGCCATAATATCTATCAAGAATGAAGGAGCTATAATTTTAGTCATAAAAATATTAATTTATCACTGGTAGATCATAAAGAATTAAAGGAAGTCTTTCAGGCAGAAGTAAAATGATAGCAAATGAAAATGTGGATCTAAACTAAGGAAAGAAGAGTAATGTAACCACATGGTTAATATGTTTTTCTTATTATTCAGAGTTCTTTAAAACAACATAATATGGCGATTACATAAAGTGATATATCACATGTTGGTAAACTGTAATATGCTAAAATATATATATTACATGCAAATGTTCTTAAAAATGCTCATGTTGATGAATATACCATTATGTGGCATATATACTAGGTGATGATATTGTGAGCCATTGATTGTACATCATATATGGAATGTTTGTATGTTAAGAATGTTTATGTTTGTACGTTGTTTTGGTTTGTCAATAAAAATAAAAAAGAAATAAAATACATATTTTTTATTTCTTTGTTTTTTATTTTTATTGACATGTTCAATACAACCACAATCAAAATCCTATCAGGTTTCCCTTTTAAAAATTGGCAAAATTTTTAAATTATAAAAATGCAAGTATCTAGACCTGTTAAAACAATTCTGAAGGAGAACAAAAGTGGAGGGCTAACACTATCTGATTTTAAGTCTTATTATAAAGCTACAGTAATCAAGAAACTATGGTATTGGTATAAATGTAGCCAAATAGTCTAGAAACAGATGAACACACATATGGCTAAGTTATTTTTCACAGGTACATATGCAATTTAGTAGAAAATATGTAGTCATTTTGACAAATAATACTGGGAATAATTAGATATGCATATGCAAACAAGAGAACTTTAATCCATACCCTGCACCATTTGCAAAAATTAACTCTAAATGGATGGTGGACATAAATGTGAACTATAAAACTCTAAGAATATAGTAGAAAATCTTTGTGACCTTGGTTAAGCAAAGATTTCTTAGATATGGTACCAAATGCATGATTCATAAAAGAAGTAAATTGCTAAATTGGACTTCGTCAAAATTACTCACTTCCATTCTTTAAAAGACTCTTTGAAGAGAATGAACAAGCTTGGAGAAGATACTTGAAAATCATATATCGAATGAAGGACTTGTTTCCAGAAAATATAAAGAATTTTCAAAACAGTAAGAAAACAAAAAATCCAACTCAAAAGTTGACAAAATATTTGCACAGACACTTCTGCAAGTAACATATACACATGGCAAATAAACACATGGATGGGCATCGCAACATCATTTGTCATAATGCATATTAAAAACCACAATTTGAAACCACTCAACCCTATTACAACGTCTAAAATTGAAAAGACTGACCACACCAAGTATTGGCAAAGAATGTGGAGCAACTGGAGCACTCATACACTGCTACTAGGAATAGACTTTGGAAAACTGTTTGACAGTTCCTCTAAAATTTAAGTAACCCCTTACCGTATGATCTGAGCATTCTATTCCTTGATATTTCTCTAAGAAGTGAAAAAATAAGACTATACAAAGATCATACAAATACCAGCTGCATGAAGGAAGCCAGGCAAGGAAAGTGTACATACTGTATGATTCCATTTTCATATAATGTTAGGAAATTCAGCTAATAAATACTAATAGAAAATAGATCAGTGGTTGCCAAGAGATAGAGAAATTACAAAGGAACATGAGAAAATTGTTAGGGGTGATGATTATGCTCATTAGTTTGAATGTGGTGATTATCTCACAAGGGTACACATATATCAAAAAGTTTCAAATTATATACTTCAAATATGTCAGTTATACCTCAATACAGCTGTTAAAACGATATTGATTGGGGCGGGCCACGGTGGCTCCGTGGCAGAGTTCTCACCTGCCATGCCAGAGACCGGGCTCGATTCCACATGCCTACCCATGCAAAAAAAAAAAAAAAAAAAGATATCAGTTCAAGTACCTTTTTATGGATGTCATTGATATATTCATGTATATCAGTGATATTAAAATTGAATTCAATCTGTTTTTCACAGAACAGGACAGTTGGGAAACCTGACAGCTCCTTGTAATTCTGAGTGTGGATGTTCGCCTTCATTTTATTCTTCAGTATGTGGAAGAGATAGAATTGAATATCTTTCTCCCTGCTTTGCAGGTTGTAAAAATTCAAAAACATTGAAAAGTCATAAGGTAACTTTTAAAAAATATTTCTTTCCCTTCAGCAAGATGTTTAAGTTGTAAGTAGTAGTACTATTTTACTCCTATGTCACTGTATAGGTTTTTTTCTCTTAATTTTTCTTTTTCTTTTAAAGACAATGAAAGAGAACATTTGTTTTATATTGCCATAATACAAAAGGCTTATGGGAACAGAAATGGAAAAGAAGATACACTCCTACATTAGAACATCCCTCCAAACTCTAACTTTATGGTTTTAAAGCAGTGGGTGACTAGTTTTTATCTCTTACTGTAGCAAAACTGAAAAAATTGATTTTTGAAAGACACAGGCTAAGAAGGCATTTTATCTTCCTTTTATGTTCTTTATCTTAGTTTTATCCTTAGATCACCTAATCCCCCAAAACTTTGAATCATATTTTTTGTTGCACCTATGGGCTGAGCGAAACTATCCTTGTGGTCACTTTTCACTCAATTTTTCCTTCTACTGAGGAATTCAAATTGTCTACTTCATGCCTTCTTGCTTTTCTTCTATTTCTGATTCACATTAACCCAGATGTGGAAATCATTCCTTTTATTGTTTGCCAGAAATCACCATACATAAAAAGACTTTACGAATATATCAAAATTTCTAGAAGTTAAGAGTTAGAGAAGCTTTATATGGCAGCAATATAAAAGCTTTGAAATTGAATATATAATACCCCTGTTTGTCCTTCTACGTTTACATGAATTTATACTCATTTTAAAACTTACCTATTTGATCATCTTTTGGGCCAATACCATCAGAAACCCTCACTTTCTTGGGTCTTCTACCACCTTCCAGACTCTTTTTCTTATTTGTTCATGCAGAAAAATTGTTTGACTCTAGGTTTATTCTTTATATCCAAATTTGCATAAATAAGCTTTCCGCAAAACAATGGAGTATTTACTCCAGCCTCTATCTTTTAAGGGGCGTAGAAGGATTGACCCAGATGTTAAAAAAACAAAACCCTTGGTTTCCCCTCTATTACTCATAGAAATTATATCAGCTTCCTTAGAACGTAATACAGTCCTTTATTAGTTATGTACCTACATAACAATTATTTCCTTGTCACACAAAGATTGTTTTATTATAAGGAATCAGCATACTTGACCAACTTTTAGTTCCTCATGATAATTTTTTCACTGGCCTATGATATATTAATGTGCCCAGATTTTTATTGAACAATGACATTAAAAAGTTTTAAATCTTTCTTCTGTGATATATTTTAAAGGATGTTTAAAATATTTAAATTATTTTACTGAGAAAAGTTTAATAGAAAGGTATATTACTTATCAATCTTAAATTTATTAACTCGTGGGAAATTTTGCTTTATCTATTATAAACCTACTTCATATCTCACATTTTATTTTGAAATAAGTAAGGGAATTTTTAAATGCTCACCTTGTCACTATGGTAGAAAGCCTATTGATCCCTTGGTATATTCAAGAATTAAAGGCCATCCACTATGAAGGCTGACTGCTTTTCATTCCTCGGGAATCTCTTTTAGGTACTCCATTTATAGTTCATAAAACTACTTATAATTTTTTTGTATTTCTCTAAGTGATAATTGATTAATAATTATTAATGATGATGGAAGTAATTATCAAAATAATCATCCAAATTTCATGGGTAACATTTCATACCTAATAAAAATTGACAAAATAACTTTTTCACTACTCTGTGACAGGGACCTACTTTTCACAAAAGCTGAGAGAAAACAGAATGAAACAAAACAACACACACATACACACACACAAACAAATAGGAATCTTGTCACTGCATGATTACAAATCTTATTTTCCTTTCACAATTTACCTAATTTCATTTATTTTAGAGCTTCAGCTATTTACTTTTTTATAGATTTTTGTTTTTATAGAGATTTAGTTGTAATCAGCAGGAGGGATGAGTTTGGGATGACTTATATCGCCATGCCAGAAAAGGCCATCTCACTGATTATTTTAATTGGTACATATTATTCATAATTCTATTAAAATGATGATGTGATGATATCTTGACTTTTTAATCTCTGTTCTTTATTGGAAAATTTGCAAGATGCCTTCAGTCTGAAGAAGCTCTTGCATATTTTAAAATGTATTTTTAAAATAATTTTACTTATAACCATTCCATATTTATCAAACATACATCCTGACTCCCCCCACCTCATCCCCTGGAAACATCTAATCTTCTTTCCATCTCTTCTTTCCATCTATTTACTATTTCTAGTTATCTCTTGTATGTGAAATATTTCATCTATCCTTACGTGTCTTGCTTGTTTAACTGAGCGTAATGCTTTCAGTGATCCATTTTGCAGCATATCTTAGAACTTCATTCTTTCTTGTGGCCAGATAGTATTCCATTGTGTATATGTACCACACTTGTTCTCCATTAATTTGATAATGGATAATTGGGTTGTTTCTACCTTTCAGTTATTATGAGTAACGCTGCTATAAACATTGGTATACAAGTATCATTTTGTGATCCTGTTTCCTTTGTTTGAAAATATGCTTAGAAGTGGAGTGCCAGGTGTGTCAGTTTGAAAATGTCATGTGCCCCCAAGAAAGCCATGTCCTCTTAATCCTTATTCAATATTGTAGTGTAGAAACCCTTTTGATTAGATTATCTCCACCGAGATGTGACACTCCCAGTTGTGGGTATGACCTTTTGATGAGGTTATCTCCACAAAGATGCGGCATGCCCAATTGTGGGTGTGGCCTTTTGATTAGATGGAGCTGTGACTCCCCACAATTCAGAGTGGGCCTTGATTAGTTT
This sequence comes from Myrmecophaga tridactyla, assembly GCA_004026745.1. Taxonomy (NCBI): domain Eukaryota; kingdom Metazoa; phylum Chordata; class Mammalia; order Pilosa; family Myrmecophagidae; genus Myrmecophaga; species Myrmecophaga tridactyla. Next base: position 23,681 of record PVIY010015897.1, read on the forward strand.
ACTAGAGTACTTTAAAAGAGGAGACACTTTGGAGAAAGCTCAGAGCTGATGTAGACATTTGGAGATTGAGACAGACATAGCCTGGGTTCTAAGCAAGGACTCACAAGAATATGCACAACCTAAAGAGAAGAAATCTCCAGCCCTGATGGATGCTAAGCTAAGAGGTGAAACCCAGAGTTTTTTGTTGGAGCAGCTAAGTAAAGGCCACATACACTTAGAGAGGAAACCAGTGGTATCAGAAGCTTGAAGCAATGGAAGCAGGAACAGGGACCAGCAGATAACAGCCACATGCCTTTCCAGATGACCCTTCCTTGAGCCAAGGTATCTTTCTCTGGATGCCTTAGTTTGGACATTTCTCGGCACTGAACTGTAAACTTGTAACTTATTAAATTCTCTTTTTAAAAGCCATTCCATTTCTGGTATATTGCTTTCCAGCAGCATTAGTAAACTAATTCACAAGGCTATATATTAAGTTTAAGTTTATGTTTTACTTGTTGAGAAACTACCATAGTGTTTTCCACAGTGACTTCAAAATTTTATATTTCCACCAACAATGTACTAAAATTCCAATTTATTCACATCCTTTAATATAGCAACTCTTGCTATATTCCATTGTTTTAAATAATAGTTATCCTTATAGGTGTAAAGTAGCATCTCATTTTGGTTTAGAGTTGCATTTCCCTAATGACTAATAATATCAAAGATTTTTCCATGTGCTTATTGGCCATTTGTATATCTTTTTTGAAAAAATGTGTATTCCAGTCCCCTCCCATTTTTTAATGAGGTTGCCCTTTTGTATTGTAAAAGTTTCTTCTATATTCTGAATATTAAGCCTTTATCTGTATATGGTTTATTATTATTTTCTCTCATAGCGTGTGTTGTCTTTTTACTTTCTTGATAATGTCCTTTGGGGCACAAAAATTTTTAATTTTGATGAAGTTGAATTTATCCATTACTTCTTTTGTTGCTCATGCCTTTGGTGTTATATCTATGAATCCATGGCCAAATCCCAAGTTATGAAGATTTACTCCTATGTTATTATTTAAGGGTTTTAGAGTTTTAGGTCTAATATAGATAGGGGTCTAATTCATTCTTTTGCATTTTGACATCCAGTTTTATCAACACCATTTGTTGAAGTAGCTTTTCTTTCCCTATTTAATGGACTTAGTATCCTTACTGAATATTATTTGGCCATAGATATGTGGGTATATTTCTGGATTTTCAGTTCTATTTTATTGGGATATATGTCTGTCATTATTTTGATTGATTTGATTATTGATTATTGTAACTTTATTTTGATTATTGTAACTTTATAGCACAATTTTTAAGGGGAAATGTTAGTCCTTCAACTTTATTCTTTCTTTTCAAAACTGTTTTGGGTATTCAGGGCCCCTTGCAGTTTCATATGAGTTTGAAGTTCATCTTTTCCACTTCTGCAAAAGAAGGCTGCTGGAATTTTGACAGGATTGCATTGAATTTGTAGATCACCTTGGGTAATATTTTTTAATTTATTGAGACTTCTCATGTGCCATAACAAATGTTCTATCCTGGCGGATGATCCATGTGTGCTTGAAAAGAATGTGTACTCTGCTAATATTGGATGAAGTTACCTATATATGTCTGTCAGCTCTAGTTGGTTTTCAGTGTTGTTCAGGTACTCTGTTTCCTTGTTGATCTTCTATACAGATGTTCTATCCAGTACTGAAAGTGATATATTGGAATTTCCATCTGTTGTTTTAGAATCGTTTATTTCTCCCTTCAATTCTGTCAATGTTTATTTCAGGTATTTTGGTCACTGTTGCTTGGTGCATATATGTTTACAATCATTGTGGCTTCTTATTTAATTGGCCCTTTTACCAATACATAATGTCCTTCTGTGCTGCTTGTTAATTTTTTTTATTTAAAGTCTATTTTGTCTGATATTTGAATAGTCTCCACAGCTCTCATTTGATTGCTATTTGCATGGATTTTGTTTCTTACATACTTTCATTTTCAACCCATTTGTGTCTTTGGATCTTTGTTAGTTTACAAGCTGCTTGAATGCAGTATACCAGAAATGGAACGGTTTTTATAAAGGCAAATTTAATGAGTTGCAAGTTTACAGTTCTAAGGAAGTGGAAGTGTCCAAATTAAAGCAACAACAAAGGTTACCTTCACTCAAGAAAGAATGATGGGGCTGAAGCATATCTGTCAGCTAGGTAGTGCTGTGGCTGGCATCTGCTGGTCCCTTGCTCCTGGGCTCCATTGCTTTCAGCCTCTCTTCCTGAGGGCATTCCTCACTTTACCTCTCCAGGGCTGGCTTTCATCTTCTGATTTCCCTTGGTTCTCTCCAGGTCTGGCTTACTTAACATCTGATAGCAATGTCTGCTGGGCTTCAAGCATCTCCAAGCATCCATTTTCTGTTCTCCACATGCCCACAGCTCTGTAATCTCTGCTGTGAAGTATCTGTCAGCACTGAGGTTTCTGTTATTTCTAAATTTCTCAAAAATACTTCCTCTTTCAAAAGATCTCAGTAAACTAATCAAGACCCACCTGGAATGTTTGAAGTCACATCTCCATCTATTCTAAAGGTCACTTCCACAATTTGGTATGTCACATCTCCATGGAGATAATCTTGTTTTTTTGTATTCTTTATGGTGGGGTCACATTTCACTATTTTTCCATGTGAGTATCCCATTATTGCAGCACTATTTGGTGAATTTTTGCTTGTTTGTTTTCCTTGTTTATTTTGCTTGTTTGCTTGTTTGTTGAGAAGTGCATGAACCAGGAATAAAACCTGGGTCTCCCACATGGCAGGCAAGAATTCTACCACTGAACTACCCTTGCACCACCCCACCCCCACCCCCACCATGGAGATAATTTAATGGAAAGTTTCCAACCTACAGTACTGAATCAGGATTAAAATAAATGGCTGTTCCCACAAGATTGGATCAAGATTAAACATAGCTTCTCTGGAGTACATAATACTTTGAAACTGGCACAGGGTCTAATATTAGTATCCTGTAAACAGCACACAGTAAAGTCATGCTTCTTTATCCATTTGGTCAACCTCTTCTTTTCAAATGGTGTTTAATCCATCTGCATTTAAAGTAATTAATAATGAGGAAGACTTCTGCCATTTTTCTAATTGTTTTGTAAATCATATCTTTTTTTGATCCTCCTTTCCTCCATTACTACCTTCCTTTTGGTTTAGATGATCTTTTAAAATGAGCCAACATGAATCACTTCTCATTTGCTCTTGTGTATATATTTAGATGTTTTCTTATAGCTACCATAGAGCCATCCTAAATCTATTATAATTCAATTTATATTGATACTAACTTAATTTCATCAGCCTGCAAATATGTTTTTCTTTATATTTCTGTCCTCCACCTTTTTGTTTTTCTTTTTTTATAAACTTTTTTTATTAATTAAAAAAAATTAACAAAAAAACATTAAGATATCATTCCATTCTACATATACAATCAGTAATTCTTAATATTATCACATAGTTGCATATTCATCATTTCTTAGAACATTTGCATCAATTTAGACAAAGAAATAAAAAGACAACAGAAAAAGAAATAAAATGATAATAGAGAAAAAAAGATTATACATACCATACTCCTTATCCCTCGCTTTCATTTACCACTAGCATTTCAAGCTGAATTTATTTTAACATTTGTTCCTCC
>PVIY010015897.1:27451-53058 GCA_004026745.1 Myrmecophaga tridactyla
CAGACACAAGGTTTTCACATTCACAGAGTCTCATTGTGAAAGCTATATCATTGTTCAATCATCATCAAGAAACATGGCTACTGGAACACAGCTCTACATTTTCAGGCAGTTCCCTCCAGCCTCTCGGCTACATCTTGAACAACAAGGTGATATCTACTTAATGCATAAGAATAACCTCCAGGATAACCTCTCGACTCTGGAATCTCTCAGCCATTGACACTTAGTCTCATTTCACTCTTCCCTCTTTGGTCGAGAAGGTTCTCTCAATCCCTTGATGTTAATTCTCAGCTCATTCTAGGGTTTTTCTCAGTCCCTTGATGCTGGGTCTCAGCTCATTCCAGGATCTCTGTCCCACGTTGCCAGGAAGTCATGTCCCACGCAGAGAGGGGGAGGGTCTTTTTGTTTTTCTTGTTACAAATAACTTCTTTATAAATTGTGTGCCCAGTAACAATGGTCTGTGCATTACAAATGAAAAATGCAATAACACTGACATCTATATTTACTCATATAATTACCTAAATTGGAGGCCTTTATTTCTTCATACAGCTTTCAGGTACTATCTAGTACCTTGCAGCATGACATTTCTGATAGAGCAGATCTACAGCAGGTTTAATGGTAATGAATGCCCTCATCTTTTGTCTCTATATAAATGCCTTAACTTCTTCCTCATTCCTGAAGGACAGCACTGCTGGGTATATTATTTTTGGATAACAACTTTTTTCATCACTTTAGTTATATCCTCCTATTGTCTTCTAGCCTCCATAGTTTCTAAGGAGCTCTTATGCAATGTATTACATGTCTATTGTTTTTCAAGATTCTGGTTTTGTCTTTGGCATTCAACAGCTTGATTAAAATGTCTCACTTTGGAACTGTTTGGGTTCATCCTGCTTGGTATTCATTAAACTTCTTGGATATGTACTCTCACATCTTTCATTATCTTTGAGAAGTTTTCAGCAATTATTTCTTCAAATATTTTTTTGACCCTTTATCCCTCTCTTCTCCTTTTTGGACTCCTATTTTGTACATATCTATACCCTTGACGGTGTCCCATAGTCTCTCAGGTTCTGTTTATTTTTATTTTTAGTTTTTATTTTTTATTTTTGCTTCTCAGACTGCGCAATTTTGCTTTTGCCTTCTCCAACTATATCCCCCCATGGTCTCAATTATCGACCTATTTGACCATAATTTTCTCTCTTTGCAGCACTCCAGTACCTGGATTCCATAATTCTTCAACTCTTCCAGAACCTAATATCTTGTGATTTAACCATCTGTTCCTGAAACCTTCTTCATATTTTCACTTCTCACTTTAATCATTTTAGATTCTATGGTCTACATCCTTTTATTTGCTTAATCTTTGTGTGTCCTCCCAGATCCATGTTACATACTTCCCTACCCTCCTTTTGCCCCAGGAGACTGACCTCTAGGATGAAGTTTTCTTTGCTCTCTGGCTACTGACTGGATTTAGATAATAAGGAGTCCTAGTAGGAAATAAGGATGGAAAGAGTGTGAGCTGGTTTGAAACTGTTAAATACCCAGAAAAGTCATGTTCTTCTAATCCAATCTTGTGGGGGCAGACCTGTTGTTGAATAGGACCTTTTGATTAGGTTGTCTGTATGAAGATGTGACCCTACCATTCAAGGTGGGTCTTAATTAGCTTACTGGAATCCCTTAAGAAGGGAACATTTTGGAGAAATCTCAGACACAGATGCTTGGAGATGCTAAGAGAGCTATTTGAAACCAGAAGCTTGGAGAAATGGACAGCAGGCATCACCATGAGCCTTCCCCTGTGACAGAGAAACACTGGACTCAGTCAGCCTTTCTTGAATGAAGTTATCCTCTTGTTGGTGTTTTTTTTTTATTTTTATTTTTTTTGACATGGGCAGGCACTGGGAATCAAACCCGGGTCCTCTGGCATCGCAGGCAAACATTCCTGCCTGCTGAGCCACCGTGGCCCGCCCTTGTTGGTGTCTTAATTTGCACATTTTCACAGCCTTAGAATTGTATCTTGTAACTTAATAAATTCCTTTTATAAAAGTCATCCATTTCTGGTGTATTACATTCCAGCAGCTTTAGTAAACCGAAATCAGGTGAAATTGTATTTATTTCCTTGGCTTCTTCCCTGAACTAGGGGCTGCTGCCTCCCTTAACTGAGAATCATAATTCCTCTAAAAGTGGCCTTCTCCATAGAACTTTCTCCTTCTAGTAAACATTCCCTTCCTAGGACCTTTTCATAATTTACTTTCAAAACAAATACTGAATTTGACCATTTCATCATTTCTTCTGATACCATCCTGGCCCCAAGCACCATCATTTTTCACATGGATTATTTTAATAGCTTTTTTTTTTGTATGCTGTATGGCAGAGTCACATTTCATTCTTTTTCCATGTGAGTATCCCATTATTGCAGCATCGTTTGTTGAATTTTTGCTTGTTTGTTTGTTTTCTTTCTTTCTTTGCTTGTTCTGTTTTGTTTTGAGAAGTGCATGGGCCAGGAATTGAACCTGGGTCTCCTGCATGGCAGGTGAGAATTCTACCCCTGAACTACCCTTGCACCCCCATCTTAATAGCTTTTAAATTGTTTTCTCTGTTTTCACCCATGCCTTTATAGTCCAGGAGTCTCAATAGAGCAACCAAGCAGCCTTAGTCATTTATACTTAAATCCTTTCGATGGCTTCACATCACTCAGAATAAAGACCCAAGTCCTTAAATTGCTCTTGGAATTACCTACCATTTCCAGTATAATCTTCCTTCATCTGTCACCACTCTGTTTTTATTTTATTCCAGTCTCCTTCATGCTCACACTGCTCCAACCATACTATTCTTTTAGCTTTTCTTTGACCTGATCAAGCAAGTTCCAGACTCAAGATTTTCCCAGTTTGTGTTACTTTTTATTACCTGGAGCCCTCTTCTTCCTCATGCCCAAATGGGTCACATCTTTACCTCAGATTTCTGCCAAATATCACATTATCTATCAGACATCCCCTGATCATGCGAAGGATATCTCTATACCTCCGTGGCCTTTTTTTCTCCATACTACTTGTCACCAAATACTACACTGTAAGTTTTGAAAATGTCTAGTCTCCCCCTAGTGAAAAATTTTCTACATGAGGGACAGGGATCTCTATTTATTCATACCTGTTCTTTTCCCAAAATTTAAGATGGTGTTTGGCACATAAGTACTCAAAACATGTGATGGAATGAATTAATTGTCATTTCTTTTCTTTATTGCATTGTCAAATGTCCTGCAATTCCATTGTTCTGTCTCCAATTTCTCTAAATATAGCTTCCATCTCTACTACTCTATTATAACTGATACTTCAGAATTTACCAGAAAGCCTTTTATTTGTTGTTAAACTAAGAGTTTCTCTTTAGTCCTTAGTTATTTAAAGATGTTTTGTTTGTTCATTTGTTGGTCTTTCATTTAGCTCTGCAATCTAAACCCTGTTTAAAAAAAAAATTATTCTTCTATGGCTTGCATTACACTACTACTCATCTCTTATAGGTCTCTCTGAATTCCTTTTCCTGGTTACACTTCTTTAAAAGAAAATCATCAAAATCATATATCTCGATACTTGACCTTCTCTGCTTTTTTCTCTATTTTTTCCTCCTTTGCAAATTTGTACATTGTCTTGACGTCACGTCTTCCATACCTTTATCTTCATTTCAACCCCATATCCAACTTCAATCCCCAGACTTTTAATTACTGCTTTTTAAATATTTCTATTTGTTATCCAACTGATCCAGTAACTACTTAGAAATGTCCCCATCCATACCGACCTGTGATTTTTAGACCATATTTTCTTACTCACTCAGATTCAAACCATGTTTGATTTCTCCTATTTCTTCACTAATAATCTAGTTACATAGTTTTGTTGATTTTGTCACTATTATTATATAGAGTATTTTCCATAGCTTAATAAATTGCTAGCTGGTCTCTCTATCTCCAAATTCTATTTTGATTTTCTTACAAATTATCACCAGATTAATCTTCCTTAAATTATCAACTTTATAATAACAACTCCGAATTTTCACTTTATCCCTTTTCTGGAATGCATTATGGCTTTTATTGGCCCTAGACATCTTTGCCTCTGTGGGTCCCTTCATTCATTAAAAACAAAACAAACCACCACAAATAGCCTTAATTTACAACTCCATTGGTATAAAAATAAATAGGACCCAGGCTGGCTCCATGGTTATATATTCATTATTATCATTATATTCATTCTTTTCTGATTTTAAGAGAAACTAAAATTAAAACATTTTTAAGGGCCCCTAAAAGTATAATGGGCGATAGGCACTGTAGCTACTGCGCCTAATGGATAACTCAGTCCCACTACCATTACATACAAAATGAAGTTTTATGGGCGGCTGCCGTGGCTCAGCAGGCAGAGCTCCGACCTGCCGTGCTGGAGGTCTGGAGTTCGATCCCTGGTGCCTCCTGCCCATATGCAAATTAAAAAAAAAAAAATGATGTTTTATTCTTTTCACCTAAGATCCAAAACTTTTCACATTTGGATCACTGAGAAAAGTCCCAGATAAAATTCCATTTTATTCAGAGCATTTTCTTTAATTACTATCAATTTATATAGTGGTCCTGCAAGTACGTTTTTGAAATTGAATATAAATATTTAGGTGAAAATTCTTAACTTAGCAGAACATTTCCTAAATAAATGTAATTATACACATGCACACACAAACAAGGTAATTATTTGACAGGTTAAAATGATTATTAATATTTCATTTCTAAATAACTAATCACAGGTTTAATATAAGGATATTTCCTAATTAAAAAGTTGATTGGTCTCTGAAGTTATTGATTTAAATCTTATTTTATGATAATAAAATAATGACAGAATAAATCCCTTCATGTCATGATTTTATTTCTGAAAAATTTTTTTCTATCTTCACTATTTATAGACGTACTACAATTGTTCTTGTATTACAAAGGGATTAACAACTGCAGATGATGAAGGGGACTTTATTGATGCTAGACCTGGGACATGTGATGTAATGTGCTATAAATTACCCCTGTTCATTTCTTTCATCTTTTCTACGATTGTGTTTTCTGGTTTTACTGGCATACCAGGCACTGTGTTAATTCTTCGGTATGTATATATTATTCTTTTAATATGTAAAAAAGATAATTTTAAGATATTAGAATGTAGTAATAAATGATTTGCCCTGCATGTCATTGTAGCAAATTCTAGAGGGGAAAATTGTTATTTGTTAAAATTCATGTGTATGTTTAATTCTTCCTCTTTCCACTAATTCACTTGTATACAGTAAGTAGATATCAGATTTAGTTTAAATTTAATTTGAAACAAAATTAATTCATTTGATTTAATATGCATAGAAAATTCATAAATATAGGAAAATGCTTAATTATGGCACAGGTGTGATTATAATGTTGATTCCTTGACTACATGTATTTATTGACTACTTACCCCTGTATTAGCTAGTTATAATGTAAACAACAGGGTGCATGAGTAGTTCAGAGGTTAGAATGCCCGCCTTCCATGTGGGAGACCCGTGTTCGATTCCTGGGCCATGCACCCCAAAAAATAAAAAATGAACAACCATCAATGTCATCATGCCTTTTAGGCCTAATTTAACAAGACAAATACTAAGGTCGGCACACAATACAAGGAAATATATTCTGACAAAGTAGAAATTGCACAATTAACAAAATTTGGTGGAGGCAGGATAGAAATCAAAAGAAGGATAAACTTGCTGACTGCATACCAGACAATGAATAGTCAAGGGATACCTTTTTATAGAAATTTTTATTGAAGTATATAATAAATTTTCAGAAAAATGTACAAATAACAAATGTTTACACTGTAATGGTTAATTTCATGTGTCAACTTGGCTAGATTATGGTATAAAATTGCTCAGTTAAATGCTGGCCTAATTTGTTACTGTGAAGGTATTTTGTAGGTGGGATTTGCATTTATAATCAGTTGGTTTCATCTGCGAGCAACAAAGGAAATGATCTCACAATGTGAGTAATCTCTTCATCCAATCAGTTGGAGGCCTGAAAAGCAAAACTTGGTGTTTGGGAGGTCACAAGAAATATTTCTGCCTCAACTTCATTGTTGGTTCATGCTGGAATTTATAGCCAGCCAGAATCCCCTGGGGAATTTCACATTAAGAGCTTCAATATCACCTTTATCAAAGTTTCCAGCCACTGGCCTGCCCTTCAGAGTTGGACAGGAGTTGCTAGGCTTATCCTATATATATAAATATAATACTTAATATAAAGTATAAATTTTATATATTTATATATAAAATAAATTGCATATATTATATATCTTTACGTATTTATATTTGTGTGTTTATGTATACAAATATACATATACTTATATTGTCTCTCTCTTTCTCTGGAGAACACTGAATAATACATAGACTAATAAATTTTTATGAGTGACCACACCTATGTAATCTGTATAGCTGTGCTTCTCCCAACACTATGACAGAATTCCAAGAGAAAGTATCTCAAATGTTAATGTTCCTTGAGACTCAGGCATAAGCTGCAAAGCATAAGCATCATTGCTTCATTTTACCTAAGCTAGACGTGCAAGACTGTCACTTTACTGTATTCTATTTGCCATAAACATCAAGTTCCAAAGGGAGGGTGAATGGATTACACATCTCTATATGAGAAGCAGAATGTATATATAAAAGAAGGAAAAAAAAAAAGATTGATGGCCATCCTCTTGAGATATTACCTACCACAATCTTTCTTTGTTTTTGGAAAATTCTTAACTGTTTTCCTTCAATTATTGCTTCTGTCCCTTTCTCTCTGTTCATACTTAGTTAACAGAATGTGTCAATGTCCATTTCCCAGGTTTTAAATTGTATCATATGTATGTAAGGTGTCATCATTGGGGAAAACTGGGTAAAAGCATGCAGGACCCTTTGTACCATTTTTTTGAAAATTCCTGTAAATATAATTATTTCAAAATAAAAAGTCTAAACAACAACAACAAAAACACTCTGAAAGTTCAAAGAAAGTAGACTGACCTGAATAAATGGGAAAGACATATAACGTATTATTGGTTAGGAAGATATAACAACACAAACATATCAGTTTTTCTTGAGTTAGTTGTTAATTTTAATATATCAAAAATAATAATAGAATTATTCCTCTACACAATCTAATCCTAAAGTTCTTATGGAAAAATAAGAAAGGACAGCTTGGGAATCTGAAACAAAGAAGTACAGTAATGTAGGCTTAGCCTCATAAGCTAAAATGTACCACAAAGCCACAATAATTAAAACATATGGTACTGGCCCATGAATAGACAGTTTAAAAAATTTAGAAATAGATCCTAACTCATATGGGAATTTAATATAATAAAATTGAAATCTTAAATAAGTGCAGCAAAGATGGACTTTTTGGAAAGTGGTTTAGGTGCAACTAGAAAAAAAAATTGGGAAAAGTATCCAGAAATCATATAATTCACCCGAAAAAATCAAATGGAACAAAAATTTAAGCTTGAAAAAATTAAATGATACAGTGCTAGAAGAAAACATTAACTAATGAGACTGAGATGCTTGTCAATTCTTGATGAAGCCTAGAAAACCTGGACCAGACCCAGGCAGAGCATCACTAGCAGGGTTTTGGTGGTCACAAGGGACAAAAATGGCAAAATTATTTTCTTCTCAAGAATCTTGCTGAAATCTGAGGTTATGTGGGGCTGAAGTCTAAAGGGAAAAGAATCATGATTTGTTTTCTTTCTCTTCATCAAGCTGCTCTTTAAGAAAAACTATTTCTTCAATTCTTTGCCTTCCACCCTCATTCATTTAGCATATGCATCCTGAACTGTGATAACTACTGTGAAGTCAAACAAGAAAGTGAATGAGCACTTTCAGGGACAAGTGGAACAAAGAGAAACAAAAGGTCCCTACTGCCCTAATGGACTTCAGCAAGATAGGCCAAAAAAAAAAACCCAGTACTTTTCACTAGCAAGCATTTCATTGTAGTGCTAAAATATGCTCCAAGGAAGTTGTACAAAAATATAATGAAAAAAATTACAGGATGTTCTGACTTAGTCTGGGGATGGTATTCCCAAGGGAATGACATTTTAGCTGAATTCTAAAAGATAGGAGGTGAGTACTGCTTACAGTGTGAATAATACATGCAAAGATTCTGAGTGGGGGAAGTAGATTTGTAAAGTGTTGATTTGTTATAGAATGTAGTAAATGAGTAGAGTGATGAGGGTCAACCTTGGGAGGCAGCACTGAATAAGACTGATGCGATCAGGCTGACCTTTGTAGATTCTTTATTTTCTAATTCTAGGATTTATCCTAAGGACAATAGGAGAAACTACAGAGCTCTTCAGGGAGGACAGAGTTAGTCTCACAAATTTGTTCCTCACAGTCTTGCTAAAAGGTGTGTCTTCTGGACATTCCTTTAGTGGATGAGCAAGTCTTATACAATAAATCCACTGTAACATTCCAATCTTCCTTAACCCTTGGCTCCCCTCATCTACATTACACCAGGGCAGTTTTGGCATTTCAGCCTTGACCATTTTCTAGTACATGCCTCAGCCAATCACCTGAACTAACTATTAGAGTCATTTCTAACCCCTCGAGCTAAAACATTGGCTCCAGAATCTCTGCTTACTGGGCCCATATTAATAAATTCAGCTAGATCCAACTTTATATTCCTTCCACAATTATCCCACACCCTTAAAATCCATTCCCACACACATTCCTCTGATTTCCGTCTCTACAAATTAGAAAACTCATGCTGTTCTCTTGGAATGTAGTACCTCAACCTGGGTCACATTTTAATTTTAAGTAAGTAGATTAATGGAAAATTAGCAGCATCAAATGATCTTAAGTCTATTCCAGAAAAATATCTGAAAAGTGATTAAGAAATGATAAGTATTAAAATACATTATGAAACCGTAGGAATCAAAATGATATGGTATTGAGTAAAATAATAAAACATCAGGTAATAAAACAGAAGACTATATAAAGCCTAGCTTTGAAGAATGTAGACTATATAGTTGAATAACATGTTACATAAATGATATAAATTTAACTTGCATACTTGTCTATCTATGTGGAAGAAATTAGATCCTTACCTCACGCCATTGAAGGAGATTGATAATGATATGCAAAAAAAATTCCAAAAAAGAAAAAATGGGAAAGAAAGAGAGAGAAAAAAAAAGAAAAAGTGAGAGAAAGACAGAAAATAAATAACAGGAGTGGTAAATTTTTACCAGTTAAGATAAATTTAAGGATGAAATTATCAAAGAAGATAAATATGAGCACTGTATGATGTTATGAAGACTTAGCAACTTTCCAGTTCTGCTCTCCAAATCTCTTATCTTCTTCCTTCTGATTTCCACATTTTTGTTTCTTTGCCCTATTGTGAGATTTTCATTCCGTTGTTCTGGCAGGTTACTGATTATATTCTCAAGAGTAATTATCATCTTTTATCAATTTTATCAATTGGTAGATTTTTAATTTGACAATTTCTGATTCCTTTAAACAGTGTTTGTTGCTGTTTCTGTGTTAGAATAAAATTGTTTTAAATGCTTATTTGTGTATTTTCCAAGTCATCAACTGCCTCCTTAGAAATTTTTTTTTTAATGTTTTTATTGGGACGGGCCACGGTGGCTCAGCAGGCAAGAATGCTTGCCTGCCATGCCAGAGGACCCGGGTTCAATTCCTGGTGCTTGCCCATGAAATAAAAAAAAAAAAAAAACTAAAATATTTTTATTGACAAAAAAAACTAAAATATTTTTATTGACAAAAAAAAAACAACTACAAAACATGAGCATTCTTAACATATCTTAGACATTTTTTTTTCACTAGTTGCAGCTTAATTTGGGTGTTCTGCTTCTTTTTCTTCTCTGGCTGATGTCATTCCTGAAGAAGTGTCTGACTCTCTTAAACAGTGGCAGTTGATAGTGGAGGATGGTGAATGGTCTTCCTGTTTTTAGGGCTGGCTGTTTATAAGCCCCAGAAGGAAGGTGTTTTGTACATTGGACTCCTTAGCAGCAGGCCCCTAGCTTCAGTAGCAGAGAAGGCTTAGTCCACAGTTCCTCTTTGCCATCATTCTCTTCAGGCCCAAGGAGATCTCTAGTGTTCCTGGTTAGCTCCACAAAGCCTGCTTGGTCCTTCTCCTTGAGGCTCCCTTAGGGACTAATTTTCTGCAGTGTCTTCATAAATCTTATTTTGCCCATAGGCTCTTTTTGCCCATGGGTCCAGGGTTTCCTCTGGACCAGAGTTTGAAAGTCTAGCACCAGACCCCAACAGACCTCAGGGCTTTGTTCCGTCATCTTCATCTTGGATCTTATCTTCTGGCCCCAGCTACTCCTCTAGTGAGGAGTATTAGATGATAGCCATTGAAATGGAACTGGGTCTAGAGGGCTGCATGAGTGTGCTAGGCCTCTCATCAACTTCTGCTGTTGGCCATGAAGGCCAGTTTCCCCAGATCTTCCAATTTTTAAAGAGAATATGGAAACATATTTCTGGAGCTCTAGATTTCTTGAAAAACTGAGGTTGTAGATTCGATTTTCAAAGATACTAGGATTTTCTCCATTCTTTCAAATGTGGGGATGGAAGAGTCCAAAATCTGTAGGGCAGGACCAGCGCTGGCAGCTTTGATGAAAGTTGCCTCCCCAGGAGAGGCTGGTAGGCTGAAACAGAGCCATGGGTCATACTTCATATCATATTAAATTCATAATAATTTAGTATTCAGGATGTTTTGGGTTCTGTTGAGATTTCAGTCTAGTTATAGGAAGAAAAGAGGTTATGCAGGGATGGGTCACAAGAATTAGAAGTGTCTTGTAAATCAACTACCTCAGGGTATTCCATTATAATTACATCTAGTGAAACAGGATTAATCTCTTCAGAGAGAGGATTGAGGGTTGTTACTTCAGGGGTGGTGGTCACAGTTTTAACAGATACAGCAGGTTAATCTCTTCAAGTAGAGGTTAGATGGCTAGATTCCTCAGAGCGGAATGGAGGTCTGTCAGTGCCGTCTTGATTATTGGAAGTAGAGTCATTTGTGTCTTTGATTCTAATTGGTTTAGAGAACCATTCTAAAAACCCTAAAACCACTTCAGAAATCTCCTTAAGATTATGTTTCTCAAATAATAATAGTAATAAAAAGGATTCTGTTTTTCAAGAACTGCTCCCTTTACCAAAGCTGTATTAGTTAAGGTTCTCTGGGGGAAACAGAACCATCAGGAGATATCTGTAAATATTATGATATTTTAATGAAAATTTTCTCATGTGATTGTGTGGATGGGCAAGTCCAGATTCTGAAGAGTGGGCTGCAAACTGGGAACTCTGATGAAGGTTTTCAATGAACTACCAAGAGAAGCTGGCTGACTGAAGTAGAGATGAAAATTCTCTCTTCTGACAGCTGAAATTATCACTTCTTTTAAAGCCTTCAGCTAATTAGAAGAGATGTCTTTCATGGTTGAAGGCAATCTCCTCAGTTGGTTTCAGGTATATATAATCATAGATGCAATGAACTTACTGATTAAGTCCACAAAATATCTTCACAGTAACAATTAGTCCAATGCTTGCTTAACCAAATAGCAAGGCACTATCTGCCCAAGATGATACATGAACCTAACCATCACAACACATTTCAATGTGTTTTTTTTTTTGGGGGGGGAGGCATGGGCAGGCACTAGGAATTGAACCCGGGTCCCAGGTATGGCAGGTGAGAACTCTGCCTGCTAAGCCACAATGGCCTGCCCTCAATAATGTTTTAATATTCAGAATATATTAAAAAATCCTTCAATTAAAAAACTAAAGACAAACAGCCCAAATTTAAAATGGGCAAAAGACTTCGATAGACATATTTCCAAAGAAAATGTACAAGTGCCCAAAAAAGCACATTAAAAGATGCTCAACATCATTAGTCATTAAGGAAATGCAAATAAAAATCATGAGCTACCATTTCACACCCATTAGAAAGGCTACTAGTAAAAAATCAGAAAATTACAAGTGTTGGAGAGGATGTGGAAAATGGAGAAACTCTGATTCATTGTTGATTGGAATGTAAAATGGTTCAGATTCTGTGGAAGACAGTTCGGCAGTTTCTCAGAAAATTAAGCACCAAGTTACCATATGACCCAGCAATTCTACTTCCAGGTATATACCCAGAAATATTGAAAGCAGGGACTTGAACAGATATCTGCACACCAATGTGACATTATTCACAATTGTGAGAAGTTGGAAGCAACTCAAGTTTCCATTAACTGATGAATGCAATATATATATATATATATATACATGTATATACGTAATGGAATATTATTCAGCCATAAAAAAAGAATTAAATTCTGATACAAGTGACAACGTGGATGAACCTTCAAAATATTGTGTTGAGTGAAATAAAACCAGGCACAGAAGGACAGATATTGTATTATTTTCATTG
Organism: Myrmecophaga tridactyla; assembly: GCA_004026745.1. Lineage (NCBI taxonomy): Eukaryota > Metazoa > Chordata > Mammalia > Pilosa > Myrmecophagidae > Myrmecophaga > Myrmecophaga tridactyla. The sequence goes on from PVIY010015897.1 coordinate 39,867, forward strand.
ATAGAAATAATTAGAATATGCAAATTTATAGAGTAAGAATCTAGAATGCAGGTTACCAGGTGATGCGGTGATGGTAAGAATAGGGAGTTAAAGCTCAAAATGTATACAATTTCTATTTAGGATGATGAAAAAGTTTGGCAATGGATGGTGGCGATGGTAGAACAATATTGTGAACATAATTAACAGAACTGAATTATATATTTGAATGTTGTTTAAGGGAAATTTTAAGTTGTCTATATAGTACAATTATAAAACTTTTAACCATAGAACTACATAGCATAAATAGTTAACCCTAAGTTAACCATGGACTATAGTAAATAGTAAAATTGTGAAAATATATTTTCATTAATTGTAGCAAATGTACCACACCAATGCAAGGTGTTAATAATAGGTTGTTATATGGGAATCCTGAATTTTATGCATGATTGTTCTGTAAACCCATAACTTCTCTAATAAAATAATAAGAAAGATATGGACAAACTATATAAGTTTAGGGGTCATATGATAGATGGTGGAAGCTGCTGCTTCAATTTTGGAACAAACTTCATGTTTACTCATGAAATTTTTATAACCATGCTATCAATAGACAAAAAGAAAACAAAAGAATTCACTTAATTGTGTCATTTTCATTATAAATTAAAAAAAATACTTATCTATATATTTTGTGCTGTTTATTTCACCAAGTGTTTAAAATCCTAGAATTCATTCATCTTTTCATCCATCTTTGTTTATCAATTAGAAAAAAATTGTAATCAAATTGAAGATATGTAAATACTTCTTAGTGATCAGTAATAGAAAAGGGTGGAAAGTTGATCTCACAAGGGTAAAAAGAAGAAATCCAAAACAATGCAGGTGAGAATGAAGAAAGATTAAGCATGAAAGCTGGTGCTCAATTTGTTCATCAAGGGAAAAGGAGGCAGATGACTTTAGTGCAAATTTTCTTCCTCCTTATAAAGAGCAAGGAGCTTCAGAAATAATTGAGAAGGGGTAGAATACGGAGAAATGGGAGGAGCTGCAGTCATCAATTGGCCAGGTTGAACCCTGTCAATTGGCCAAGATCTAATTGACGCACAAGAAAAAAAAATTAATCTTGAACCTAGCATACATTCGCTGTAGCTAATACTAATGATGTGCTGATGATATCATTGCTATTTGTTTGCAGGGTTGTATCTGACAAACAGCAATCTCTGGCCTTGGGCATAGCTTTTGTGATTATAAGGATATTTGGTATGGATTTTTCACAATCTTTTTTACATCAGATTGTTTCTTTTATTTATTTGTGTCTACCTTATATTTGGGAATACAAATAAATCGTTATGGCAAATGTCACGAAAGAAATGAATGTAGTAGCTGCTTTACAGAATTAGGGGAAAATAAACAGACAATATGTAAGGTAAAGTCCATCCTAACTGTCATACAAAGTATGCATTAATAATATATTTGATCAAAAGATACCATCTACTGGCTCAGAAGTATATTTAGCCTGCTCATGCAATTATTTGAAAGGATTATTAAAAATCACATGTATGACCACAGCAGCTATACTTTACATTTGTTTCATATGTATGGAAATCACTAAACATTTTCATCACCAAGGACGTGGAATCTGATGTTTTTATGGATTTGTGTGCAAGTAACTTGTTTACTTTAAGCTACCTTAAATACCAATAACTTACTATCAAGCCCATATTATAATTCTCTGGAACCCCTGATTAAATATATGGTTGGAGTAAGGAATAAGATTGGACTGGACTGAAGACTGAATGGCAAGTGATAAATGGAGTCAAGAGTATAGACAATTCTTTAGTGTGGGTCTAATAAGGATCAGAGAAATCATTCTATAGCTAGATCACTATGTGGGGTTAAAATGAGATTTTTTTAAATGGCAAAATTAGGGCACATTTTTATGCTGGAGAAATTTGTAATGGAAGAGGGAGCACAGAGAACAGCAAACACACAGGCAACTTCCTGATTCAGAGAGGAAGTCAGTGAGGCTGATGCATTTTTGAGTGGGATAGAGGATAAAAAAAATTTGAGATACTGACAGAATTCCAATTTTGCAGGGTTTTGCCATCAGTGAGTCTAAAGCAGAGGATATTATCTAATGTGCATTTAAAAGATAACTCTGCTGCTGGAAAGAAAAATGTTGCTAGGAAGTAAGGAAGGAAGAATTGAAAAGGGATGCTCTCGAAACCTATGTCAGAGCTCTATTATGTTGGAATCTTGTGATAGCAGTGGCGAGAGAAAAATCAACACATCCAAGACATGTTTGGAGTTCGTGTTGTAAGAGCTTAATATGGGTTGGAAAAACTTATTGGAAACCTCACAGCAGGTAGTAATACTTGTAATCCAATCATGTGAGGCATAAAGAGCCGTGATAACTTCTTAAAGAAGATGGCCAATCACTGAACATTTACATTTTAAGTCTGAAAACTTGATTCTGTTGTTTTAGGGTGACTTTTATTTTTTTCTGATGACTGTTCATTTGCTTTTATTGCTGAGGAGACTCTCTTTCTGAGAGTATGTAGAGATTTCTCTCAGGCAGTACACAACTGTTCCTCTGGACATGGAATTTTCTGAATCTGAGGTTGCTACAAGTGTATCAAAGCTTTTGAATTTTCAGTTATTTTTCTCAATATCTTTATAAATGACAAATATAAATTAAAAATTTCAGTCATTAAAATTCTCACAACTTGAGATATTTGGAGAGACACTGAGGTTGCAATATCAAACTTTAAGGTTTCTTTTTAAATACTTTTTTTCTAAATTTTCCATTCAAAAATTAATCAAGCTTTGGGATATCTCTAATAATATGTAGAACATTCTACAAAAAGATGCAAATCTCCTGTTTTATAGCTACAGGTGTAAGGATATTTCAAAAACTCACAATCACCATTTCTAGGGGTTAATAATTTAAAAACAAATTCCTAAATAATTTTAAATATGTTTAGTGTAAGAATGACTAAAAATATATATTTAGTTCATATATATATATATGTTTAATTTTAGGAAAAAATCATTCTGATCTCAGTATGTAGTATTTACATATAGAATTCACAATAATTGCATTTTTTATAGGGACTATTCCTGGACCATTAATTTTTAAAATGGCAGGAGAAAATTCTTGTACCTATTGGAATACTGATAGCTGTCGAAAAATAAAAAATTGTTGGAGCTATAACAAGTCAAGAATGGTCTACCAATTAGTAGGAATATGTAAGTGATTTACATGGAAAAATGGTGTAGAGAAGTAAAATTGTTTCAAAAACATACTGATTGCTTACAGTAAGGTAGAATAATAATAAAGTATGAACTATGAATAAGATATTTTGAAATTAAAGAAAGCTTATATGATTATATAGAAAGTATTTTAGAAGCTAAAATATTGCAGAATTTGGTAAACATATGAGTTAGATGCACAATAGTGCCATATCATTCCCTAATAAAAGGTGAAAATTAGCAGTATTTCAATTTGGGTGGTAATTTTGCCTTTATTTGTATGCAAGGAAGTGGTTGGATATTGTGACCTTTTTCATTTCCACTGTAAAAAAAATGGTTAAATATGAGCAAAATTTTCACACTACTAAAGAGTATCAAGACATTCTCATCTTATTCAAATATAAATTTTATATTGGTTTTATTGTTCGATGATATATTCTCAGTGCCTAGAGCAGTTCTTGGCACATTGCAAAGCATTCAGGGTTTGTAGGCTAAATTGAAGATCGTGGGTATTATGATACTGTGGTGGTAGAAGCTCCAGTCTTACCTTGGAAAGTTCTTTGGATCTTCCTGGATTTCAATTCAGTCCTTTGCAAAAAAAAGGATGTTGGACTAGATAATTTCTGAAGTCTTTATCAGCTCTAACGTTCAATGACTTTGTTGGGTAAATTCTAATTGTGATAAATATTTAAAAGAGTTTGTTTTGTGATATTACTGAGTAGGTTCAGTACTTAAAAGAACTACATCAGATAGATTTTAATGTTTAAAATAACAAATACATGTTTGATTAAAAGTATGCAGCCATGCCTTCTAATTCAGAAGGTGATTATCTAGCAAGCTTAGCCAGTGCCCAAATCTGATAAAAGGCAAGGGCAGGAAGGAGATACCAGTAATAACAAACGTAGGGAAGTATAGTCAGATAGAATGGGAAAACACAGGAACTGCAATGGGGATATGTATTTGTGGCAATTTGTAAACTAGTGTATCTCAAAATGTATTCCACAGATCATTTTAATCATAATCACTGAGAACAAACATTAAAAATATAAATTCTGAGGTCCTGGATCAAAATCCCAAAAACTAATAGTAGTTACATGTAGTTTAATAAGGCCACTTTGAGTAATTTTCAACCATGGTAAACTTTAGAATCAGTCACGTGAGAGACTCTAGAAACTGTACTTTCTAATATGATAGCCCGTAGGCATATGTCACTATTTAAATTAATTAAACCTAAACTCAATTCAAAATTCAGTTCTTCAGTCGTACCAGCCAAATGTCATATGCTTAAGGTCACATTTGGCTGGTGGCTACTCTATTGCACAGGACAAATGTGGAATGCTGCCAGCATAGCAGAAAGGTCTGTGGCACAGCACTACCCTAGAGCACGAATTCAACAGGGATCCACGAACCTTACGAACGCACAGTGAACTTCAGTATGTTTTTGAAAATTTCAAATTTTCTTTATACATCTGTGTGCCCATATTTTTTTCCTAGGGAGAAATACTGAGGCAGTCAGTCATGTGATGACTGAGGCAGTCATCACATTCTCAGTTTATCCCACAAAATGTTAGTAAATATTTTGTTACATCAATCTCTCAATTCCTTTTGATAGCTAGGACATCTTTTTTATCTTTCTTTCTCAAATCTTAAATTTTCATTGAAATCAATTGAGATCAAGTGCCTTTTTCCCTGATTGATTCCATTAGCAACAGTTCATTAATTGTAAAGAGATGATTGATGAGTTCCTTGCCACATTTCCTATTTTAGCTTACCATGTTTAGCATTTTACCAGGTTCTTTTTTAAGTAGAGTTTTTATTGAAGTATAAAATATATACATAAAAATCACATATCTTGAGTGTATAGCTCAATGAATTTTTTTCAAATAGCAATGACAAAACATGTATTTCTTGACTTAAAACAAAGACACATTGTTTAAAAATCAGTCATATATAAACAAGTGACATCACCTTTAACCCAAGATATTTCTAAGGTAATTTCCAAATCTCTCTATCTTTTTTGTACTGCAGCATTTCCAGAAAGAATCAAGAACTATCATTAAAATCCAAGAGTCAGGTGGGCCATGGTGGCTCAGCAGACAGAGTTCTCACCAGCCATGCTGGAGGACCCAGGTTTGATTCCTGGTGCCTGCCCATGGGGGAAAAAAAAAATCCAAGAGACAACTGTTCTAGTTTGCTAGCTGCCAGAATGCAATATACCAGAAACGGAATGGCCTTTAAAAAGGGGAATTTAATGAGTTGCTAGTTTACAGTTCTAAGGCTGAGAAAATGTCACAATTAAAACAAGTCTATAGAAAATGTCCAATCAAAGGCATCCATCTAGGGAAAGATACCTTGGTTCAAGAAGGCCAGTGAAGTTCAGGGCTTCTCTCTCAAGTGAGAAGGCCATGGCGAACATGGTGTCATCATCTGCTAGTTTTCTCTCCTGGCTTCTGGTTTCATGAAACTCCCCGGGAGGCGTTTTCCTTCTTCATCTCCAAAGGTTGCTGGCTCGTGGACTCTCTGCATCTTATGGCTACATCGTTCTGCTCTCTCTGAATCTCTCATTCTCCAAAATATTTCCTCTTTTATAGGACTCCAGTAAACCAATCAAGACCCACCCAAATGGGTGGAGACATGTCGTCCCTTAATCCAGTTTAACAACCATTCTTGACTAAATCACATCATCCAGGGAGATGATCTCATTACAGTTTCAAACATACAGTATTGAATAGAGATTATTCTACCTTTATGAAATGGGATTTCTATTAAAACATGGCTTTTCTTAAGGTTCTTAAGGGGCATACTTCCTTTCAAACCAACACAACAACCAAATCCAAAAAATAAACCAAGACTATTTACTTCATTTTCTCTCCAGTACATCCTCTCACCTGCCTTTTACAGTGAGGTAGTAAAGCCATCATTGCCACAAAAATTTTCAGGCACCGGGAAAGAAAGGCACAGGAAGAATTCTGTTAACAACAATGGGTAAATATTTGGGAAAAAAATTATTTAAAATATTGTATCTTCACAACAAAGATCAAAATATTCCTCACTTTGACCTAAAGCAATCAAGAAAAATTAAACTGTTTTATACCCCCAAAATAAGGAGATTTGCTGGAAATAAAAAGTCCTCAGTGCTTATAACCTAAATTAATTAATATTCTTATTAAACCAGTCCAAATCATAGAAATAAGTTCCTTTGTTAGAGCAAGGGGTAAAAAAACACATTTCAGGACAAAGTTATTCAGGATGTAAAGGAGGTGCATCTTCAGTGAGAGAACTACTTACTGTAGGATGATTTCTTGCTAATGATCTTTTATCTTTTAAACTTTGTTTATTGTATAGCATAACATATATACAAAGCAAAGAAATAAAAAAGCAATAGTTTGCAAAGCACTCTTCAAAAAGTGGTTACAGAATAGATCCCAGAGTTTGTCATGGGCTACCATACCATACGATCCTCTCATATTTTTCCTTCTAGCTGCTACAGAATATAGGAGGCTAGAGGGCTTAAATACTTTTTTATCATCACGATTGACTTTTATTTTCCTTTTTTTTCATAAACAATAACACATATACAAAAAAGCGATAAATTTCCAATCACTGCACCACAATTAGTCGTAGAACGTATTTCATTGACATGAGTTACAATTTCACAACTTAAGGTTTTTACTTCTAGCTGCTCTAAAATACTGGAGACTAAAAGAGATATCACTTTAATGATTGAGCATTGATATTCATTGGTTGAGTCCTATCTTCTATGTATAATTCCACCATCACCTTTGATCTTTCTATACCTCTCACTGGGTTTGTTTGGGCTATGGCAATTCTAAATTTTTGATATTGGAAGGCTCTGTCACAAATATGCGGTGGGGAGATGGAACTATCTGATGTTCTGGAGAGGCTGGGCTAGGTTTCAGGACTTATCTGGACCAGGGACCCATCTGAGGTTGTAGGTTTCAGGCAAATTACTCTAGCGCCTGGAACCCTTGTGAAATCTTATAAATTGCCCTAGATGTTCTTTAGGATTGGCTGGAATGGTCCAGGTTGGGGGTTGGCAGGTTATGATAGGTAGCAAGGTCTACCTGACGTGTATGTAAGAGCAACCTCCAGAGTAGCCTCTTGACTCTATTTGAACTCTCTCTGCCGCTGATACTTTATTAATTACACCTCTTTCCCCCCTTTTGGTCAGGATGGAATTGTTGATCCCATGGTGCCAGGTCTGGATTCATCCCTGGGAGTCCTCTCCCACATTGCCAGGGAGACTTTCACCCCTGGATGTCATGTCTCATGTAGGGGGAAGGGCCATAATTTCACCTGAAGAGTTGGGCTTAGAGAGATTTAGGCCACATCTGAGCAACAAAAAAGGTCCTCCAGAAGTAACTCTTAGGCATGCCTATAGGTAGTTTAAGCTACTATGCTACCTATGTAAGCTTCAGAGAGTAAGCCTCATGATCAAGGGCATGGCTTATTAATTTCAGTGTCCCTAAAGTTTGACACAGTATCAAGGGATTCCCTGATGGTAAGGTTTAATAGTTCCATAGTCTTTCTCCCCTCCCTCAGGGAACTTTGTCAATACTTTTTGATTATCTGCTTAATATACTCTAGGATGTTTCCAGGCATTACACAATCTAAACAGGATTAAAGGACCTCTTTCTCTTTCTGTGCTGTCTGTGTTTCAGTTGTTCAACCTATACAGATGGGTTGAATTGGATTATGCACTACAGAAAACTTCAGTTCCAGATCAAATAAACCTTTCTTCCATTGGTCTCAAAGAATATGTGTGATTCTAAAATATAGACACTGTTTTCCTTACTCCTATGTTCTGAATTACTTTAACCCCAACCTGTTTGACTTTGTTCTTATCTCTAAATATCAGGTTATATATATAAAACAGCCTCTCAAAATCCAGAAATAATAATCACCACTCTGGACTTAATGTGTCTGCTCTAAAAGCTTACAATTTAAGCCCCTGTTTTTTTATAAGCATTTTCTAAAGGTGATCATACCATTGTTGTTTTTTGTTTCTGGCTTATTTTGTCTCACCAAATGTCCCACATGTTCATTCACATCGTTGCATGCCTCTTGACATTGCGCCTTTTTGTAGCTGTACAACCTTTGTTCATAAGTATACACCATCATTTGCCATTCTAATTCTCCGTCAGTGCATCCTTCAGCCACCTGCATTCATCGGGCATCATGTAGAGGGCCCAAAGACCACAGTCCATCAACATTCTCAATTTTAGATTTCATTGTTCCCATGAGACAGAAAACCAATGAACACCCTCACCAAATAGGAGATCTAAACCTCCTCTTAACTCTTGTCCCTCACCCCATTATTTACCTCTGCTGTTGCTGTGGTAGTGCTGATGCTTTCCTTTTGAACATAGCTCATAGCATGCAATAGCACTTTTCTCCCTGTACCCCCTGTATTCTGTATTATAAGTCTCTGATTATACCTTTATGCTGATCATGAAAGTGGAATCATACAGTGTCTGTCCTTTTGTGTCTGGCTAATTTCACTCAGCATTATATCCTTAAGGCTCATCCATCTTGTCATGTGCTTCAGAACATCATTTGTCTTACTGCTACATAATATTCCATGATATGTATATGCCACATTTTATTGATCCATTCATCTGTTGATGGGCATTTGGCTTCTTTCCATCTTTTGGCTATTATGAATAATACTGCTATGAATATCGGTGTACAAATGTCTGTTTGTGTCATTGCTTTCAGCTCTTCTGGGTATATACCAAGTAGCACTATTGCTGGGTCATAGGGCAACTCGACATTTAGTTTCCCAAGGAACCGCCAAACAGTCTTCCATAGTGGCTGCAGCATTGCACATTCCCACCAGCAGTGCCTAAGTGTTCCAGTTTTGCCACATCCTCTCCAACATTTATAGTTTCCTGATTGTTTAATAGCAGCCATTCTTATAGGTGTATAGGTCTCATTATAGTCTTGATCTGCATTTCCCTTATAGCCAGTGAAAATGAGCATCTCTTCATGTGCCTTTGAGCCATTTGTATTTGTTCTTCAGAAAAATGCCTATTCATATCTTTAGCTCATTTTATAATTGATTTATTTGTTCTTTTGTTGTGGAGTTGTATGATTTCTGTGTATATACAGTAAATCAAACCTTTGTCTGATATGTGACTTCCAAATATTTTCTCCCATTGAGTTGGCTGCCTCTTCATCTTTTTGACAAAGTCTTCCAAGGTGCAGAAGCGTTTGATTTTGAGGAGTTCCCATCTATCTATTTTTTCTTTTGTTGCTTGTGCTTTGGGTATAAAGTATAGGAAGCTACCTCCTATTACTAGGTCTTGAAAATGTTTCCCTACATTTTCTTCTAGAAGCTTTATGGTGCTAGTTCTTATATTTAGGTGTTTGATCCACTTTGAGTTTATTTTTGTGTAGGGTGTAAGATAGGGGTCTTCTTTCATTCTCTTGGCTATTGATATCCAGTTCTTCCATGCCCAATTATTAAGACTATTTGGCCCAGTTCAGAGGATTTGGGGGCCTTGCTAAAATTCATTTGACCATAGATTTGGTGGTCTATTTCTGCACTCTCAATTCAGTTCCATTGGTCAATGCTTCTGTCTTTGTTCTAGTACCATGCTATTTTGATCGCTGTGGTTTTATAATAGGTTTTAAAGTCAGGGGGTGTTACTCCTCCCACTTCATTCTTCTTTTTTTTTAGAATGCTTTTAGCTATTCGGAGTCTCTTTCCCTTTCACATGAATTTGGTAGTTAGCTTTTCCAAATCTTCAAAGTAGGTTGTTGAAATTTTGATTGATACTATGTTGAATCTGTAGATCAATTTGGGAGAATTGACATCTTAACTATATTTAGCCTTCCTATCCGTGAACAAGGAATGCCTTTCCACCTATTTAGATCTCCTTTGATTCCTTTTAGCAATGTTATGTAGTTTTCTGTGTACAAGTCCTTTACATCCCTAGTTAAGTTCATTCCTAAGTATTTGACTCTTTTAGTCCTATTTTGAATGGAATGTTTTCCTTAACTGACTCCTCAGCTAGGTCATTGCTTGTGCATAGAAATGTTACTGACTTTTGCACATTAATTTTATATCCTGCCACCATGCTGAATTTGTTTATTAGCTCAAGCAACTTTGCTGTAGATTTCTCAGGATCTTCCAATATAGAATCATATCATCTGCAAATAATGAGAGTTTTACTTCTTCCTTTCCAATTTGGATGCCTTTTGTTTCTTTGTCCTGCCTGAGTGCTCTAGTTATAACCTCTAGCACAATGTTGAATAATAGTAGTGACAGTGGTCATCCTTGTCCTGTACCTGATATTAGGGGGAAGGCTTTCAGTCTCTCTCCATTGAGTATGATGCTGGCTATCAGTTTTTCATATATTCCCTTAATCATATTGAGGTAGTTACCTTTGATTCCTTTCTTTTGGAGTGCTTTTATCAGAAAGGATGCTGAATTTTGTCAAATGTTTTTCAGCATCAATCGAGATGATCATGTGATTTTTCCCTGTTGATTTGTTAATGTGCTGCATTATATTAATTGTTTTTCTTGTGTTGAAGCATCCTTGCATTCCTGGTATAAACCCCACTTGGTCATGGTGTATAATTCATTTAATGTGTTGTTGGATTCGATTTGCTGATATTTTATTGAGAATTTTTGCATCTATGTTCATTATTGAGATTGGCCTCTAGTTTTCCTTTCTTATAGCATCTTTACGTGGTTTTTGCATTAAAGTGATATTAGCTTCATAAAATGAGTTAGGTAGAGTTCCTTTTTCCTCAATTTTTTGGAAAAGTTTGAGCAGGATTGGTGTTAGTTCTTTCTGGAATGTTTGATAAAATTCCCCTGTGATGCCATCTGGCCCTAGGCCTTTCTTTGTAGAAAGATTTTTGATGACTGATTGAATCTCTTTACTTGTGATGGGTTTGTTGAGATCTTTTATTTCTTCCTGAGTCAGTGTAGCTTGTTTGTGTGTCTCCAGGAATTTGTCCATTTTGTCTAGTTTGCTGGCATATAGTTTTTCATAGTATCCTCTTATGATTTCTTTTATTTCTTCAGGGTCTGTGGTAACACACTCCTTCTCATTTCTGATTTTGTTTATTGGCATCCTCTCTCTTTTTTTTTTCTGTCAGTCTTGCTAGTGGCCCATCAATTTAATAGATTTTCTCAAAGAACCAACTTTTGGTTTTATTGATTCTTTCTATTGTTCTTTTGTTCCCCATTCATTTATCTCTGTTTTAATCTTTATTATGTCTCTTATTCTATTTACTTTGGGGTTAGTTTGCTCTTCTTTCTCAAGTTCCTCCAGGTTTGCTGTTAAGTCCTTCATTTTTGCTCTTTCTTGTTTTTTAATATAGGCTTTTACAGCAATAAATTTCCCTCTCAGCACAGCTTTAGCCACATCCCATAAGTTTGGATAAGTTGTATTCTCATTTTCATTCATTTCCAGATAGCTGCTGATTTCTCTAGCAATTTCTTCTTTGACCGACTGGTTGTTTAAGAGTATGCTATTTAATCTCCATATATTTGGAATGTTCTCATTCTTTGGTGGTTATTGAGATCCAGCTTCATCCCATTGTAATCAGAGAAAGTGCTTTGAATAATTTTAATATTTCACTTTCAATCCATTTGTATACTTGTGTCTAAGACCAGTCTCTTGTAAGCAGCATATAGCTAGATTATGTTTCTTAATCCATTTTACCAATTTGTATATTTTAATTGATGAGTTTAGTAAGTTAATATTCAAAATTATTACTGAAAAGGCATTTCTTTATTCCACCATCTTATCTTTTTATTTTATTTGTCAGTTCTATATATTCTTTTCTCTCTTTCTCTTTATATTCTTTAAATTACCCTTAGTGGTACTCTTCAATTCTGTGCCCTCCTCCAGACCTCCCTCTCCTACCTCTTTTTTCCAGCTTGCAGAACTCTTTTTAGTATTTCTTGTAGGGCTGGACTCTTGTTGACAAATTCTTTCAGGACTTCTTTGTGAATACTTTAATCTCTCCCTCAATTTTAAAGGATAATTTGGCTGAGTACGGAATTCTTGGCTGGAAGTCTTCCTCTTTCAGTATCTTGAATATATGATATCACTGCCTTCTCAGGATAGTGATATCCCGGGTTCTATTTGAGTAGCCTGAACTCAGTCTTATTTGATTTTCCTTGTATGTAGTAGATTGTTTTTCTCTTGCCACTTTCAGGATTTTCTGCTTCTCTTCCACATTTGACAGACTGATTAGTATGTGCCTTGGGAAAGGCCTATTTGGATTTATTCTGTTTGGAGTTCTTTGGGTTTCTTTGACTTGTATATTTATGTCCTTTATGAGGGTTGGGAAGTTTTCCCCCTTTATATCCTCAACTACTCTTCCTAGCCCTTTACTCCTCTCTTCTCCGTCTGGGACACCAATGCTTCTTATATTTATGTGCTTTGTTTTGTCTATCATTTCTCTGCATTCCCTTCATTTTTTTCCATCTTTTTTTCCATTTGCTGTTTTGAGTCTTTGAAGTCAATTATCCTGTCCTCTATATCACTTATTCTTTCTTCTGTCTCTTCATATCTGATGTTGTGTGCCTTTAGTATGCTTTTTATTTGGTCAACAGAGACTTTCATCTCCATGATTTCTGCTATTTTTCTATTTATTCTTTCAAATTCCTGTTTGTGCTCTTCTGTTTTTTTTATGTCATTTGCTATCCTGCTTATTTTATTAAGTAGCATTGCATGAACATCTTTGATTAGTTGTTCCAACATCTGTGTCTCTTCAGGTGTTTAATTAGGTCATTAGGCAGGGCTATATCTGTCTGCATTGTGATATGCTTAATGATCTTTTGCTGTCTTTGTGGCATGTAGATATCTTGATTGATTTACTTTGGAAGTTGATTTATTTCATTAGTCTAAGGTCTTGTGTTTGTGGGATGGTTGTACAGGAGGGAGCAGGGCATGGGGTGGAGCACTCAGTATGTGATTTTTTTCAG